>JAOEGL010000004.1:152068411-152362570 GCA_034509955.1 Urosaurus nigricauda
GAAAGAGTAAAGAAGCCTTTGTGTGTGAAGGCTGGAAGTGCTCCTCAATCGTGATGGAAACGGATCTGACTGCAGCATTTGTCAAACGTTCAAAGAAAAGCAGGGAAGGAGGCAGATTTCTCTCCCCCCCCCTTGATGCTAAGTTCATGTTAATAGGAATCTGCCTCCTTCCCTGCTTGCTCTGTATGGTTTTTCTGTACCCTGTGGGACATATGTGATCCACAGGGGCATCTCATGCAGCCCTTTATCCGAAAATCTAGCCACTCCTCAAATCCCTGACTTCACATAAAATATAATCTGGCTGATAAATACAATGAGTGTGTGCAAATTCTGTTTCTAACACTATTTTTAGGGGACCCTCCATCATCCTCAAATCATCTGGAAATGACTTTCTATTCTGTTGTCCAAAAGTTGTTGCAGGTTCAGGAGTCAAATATGGCCTTTTTAGTGCACCAGCAAGCCCTTCTCTGATTGTAACAGGACCAAGGAAGTTCCTTACATTTTAATTTATCAGAATTATCACACTTTCCCATTGTTTTCCTCAACTATGAGTTTGAGCAATATGATTGTAAGGCAGCCAGTTCTTGGATGAAAGGATATTCTGTATCTTCATTAACTATGTAGCCAGGAGATGTTTGGCAGGTGAGCTTTACCCTCTCACTGGAACATCTTTATGTGAACAATATTGCTGGCAGACTCCCCTTCTTTCAGAGCAGCTGTTAAAAATAAGGGAGACAGCAACTTTATCAGGTGTGTAAAGGGACTGTTAATTTTTGTGAATTTCATCTTTTCTTCCTGAAGACTGGGAAATGAAAGTGACATGTACAACCATGTATGAATTATAAGAATTATCAATGAAAAGAGAGGAAGCTCCTTCACTTCCCCTGCATAACGCAGACGAATCTTAACAGCCTTCTCTCTACACATCTAGAAAGAGGTCTCTATATTGTTGGGGAAAGGGGTTCAGCAATCAGGAAAGAATTGCTCTCTCTTTCTCTCTTTCTCTGTATACCATAACCAGGGAATAAAGGATGGATACCAGACGGGCAGAAAAAGGGCTGGTGTATGATTGCATTCATTTTTCACATCACCAAAAGGGATCCTCATCCATTTAATCCACCACAGCCACTTCTGGCTACTCATTAGGTCCCAGAGCCATCTGTTATGCTGCAATGAGAGGAGAAGAGTCCCAGGAGATGCTTCTTCTCTCATGAGCTCACATGTCATGTTGGAATGACATCATCTTTTGCTCAATTCATTGCGGGGGTAGAAGCATCTGTCCCACCCTTCCATTTGGCTTCTCTGCAATACTCTGGGGTGCAGTCTAGCCAAAGCAAGCAACTCTTTTTCCTTGTGTTGAGAAACCATGACACCATTATTCTATGCTTAAGAGTCTGTCTATCTATCTATCTATCTATCTATCTACCTACCTACCTACCATCTATCTGTCTGTCTATCATCTGTCTATCTAACATTTTTATCCTCTGTTTTGTTTCCAGGTGGAGAGGACCAAAGCAGCTGAGAACATCTAAAGATACAGCATTTAAAACAACAACAACAGGAACAACAATAAAACAGTGGTGTGACTATCTCCTGGAATAAACAGATGCATCTAGCACCAAACCAGAAGAAAACCAACAACTTAAAAACCAGGCTAAAAGGGGAAAACCTTAAACAAAAGAAAAATGGCAAACCTCAAATAACGAAAATCAAAACCTTACTGAGGGGATTTATGTGGCTTTTCCAGGCTATGTGGTTGCATTCTAGAAGAATTTATTCCTGATATTTTGTCTGCTGGCATCTTCAGAGGGGGAGTCTGGGGGGAGTTATTATTATTATTAACCTTTATTTATGTAGCGCTGTAAATTTACACAGTGCTGTACATACAATCTTAAATTAGACAGATCCCTGCCCTCAGGCTTACAGTCTAAAAGAGACAACACAAAAGGAAGAGGGGAAGGTGATGGGAAAGGGGGTGAGGTCCAGTGGTTCTTCTCTCCATCTGGGGCCAGGACCAAGGCAGATGAACTGGAGGGAGAGCACACTGATGCAGAAATTCATGGCACACTGTCTAACATTTTTTCAATTCCCCTCTGAGAAATACACCCTGTGCTCTAGGCTTGAAGTAGAGGTAAGGGTATATTCAGCAGCATGTCCCTACTGCTCATTAGATAATTCTTCTAAAGCTTTTCCTAGAAGCAGCAGGCAAGCACACTGCCTCCAAAGTGTGCTTCTCAGAGGGGAACAGCAATGACATTAGGCAATGGACTTGAAGCAAGGCTTGAGGGCTACTTGGCATCATGTCCCTGCTGCACATCAACAAACTTTCTAAAGCTACCTCAAACCTGTTACTTAATGCATTTGCTGTTCCCCTCTGAGAAATGTTATAAATGTGTTATGTTACTGAATCAAGGCCAGTAAGCTGGTGAATAAAAATAAACAAGTTATGTATGGAATCGGGAGCATGATGGAATATCACAGAGGGGGAAAGCAATGAGGCCTCAAACACTTTGCAGTTGTTCATCTTGGTTTGCTTAAAGAAGTGTTCTCTTTCGCCATTCCTTCTGTCTGGGAGATACTGAGCTTGGACAAATTGGTCAGTTTCACTTTCTCATACATTTACATTTCATAAACATCAAGTCCTTTCCATCCTGAATATGCAATTTGTGAATTTTGTAAATTCTCCAAGAATCAACTGAAACAAAGTTTTCATGCATTTTCAGAGATGAAATCAAATGGTTATGGCCATTCCCAGCATTAGGAGGACTATGGTGATTTTCCCTGCTTCATAAGTATAATGTAAGTAGTAAATAAGAAGATAATTTAAGGAGAAAGGGGGAGGGGAATTTGTAATTGTTAATCTCAGAATGAACACAGACAGGGATTCAAACTCAAAACTCTCAACAGTTAAGCACAAAAATCTTGGATATGGGTGGATGAATCTGTCAGTTTCAGTTTGTCCCATGGGTAATTTTTTTTTAAAATAAATCTCAAGTTATTTTCATCCTAAATGTGAAAATGTGCAGGCTTCAGTAAATTTTTGTGAACTGAAACAAAACTATCATTCATGCCTAGTCACAACCAAACTGATAGAACTGGAAGTTCTCTACTTACAACATTTGTACCCTTCATCTCTCTATGGACTCTTTCATACGAGGGTAAATTGGAAGTATAATTTAAGGTCAATTCGAATGCAATCATGGGTTTTACGTTATTGTGAATTAACTCTTCGCACGCAAATTCGGGCAAGAGGGAAGCCAATTTGAATGCAATCATGGGTTTTACCTTATTGCGAATTAAAGCTTCGCATGCAAATTCGGGCAGGAGGGGGTTATTTTTGGGTAATGGGAAGTAATTCCGAACGGAGCAGGGGTTCTTCCGAACGGAGCAGGGGTTCATGTAAATTCGCTAAACTAGCGAATTTACATGAATCCGCATTGGCTCCATTCGGAGTTGGGAGAAATTCCTCCCGTTTGAAAGAGTGCTAAGTGCCTTCCTCTTTAGTTATTTTACCTCTAACTTTATGTCGTGGAGGAAGAGACAGGGAGACAGTGAGAACAAGAATGAGTGAAAGCTCGGCAAAATGTGCTGTTTTGAGGGACATTTTTAGAAGCTGGGGGCGGGAGCGGAAAAGAATTCAAAATTTTAACAGGGTGAAACCCCAGAGGCATAGCAGGTGCTCACTCTGATCAGTTTCTGAAAAAGAATCTGTAATACATTTTGAAGGCACAATTAAAAAGAGAAACTAAAACATATTTTAGAGCAGTAATTGAACTATAATATTTTAGAGTAGCTATAGTATCAGTTAAAGTCACAATATTTTAGTGCAGGAATTAATGTTTAATTGGTGGTGCTACTTTTTTTTTTTAAATGAACCCACACCTAGGTGTATTTAAATGATGCACAACCCCCCATGTTTGTAGCCTCATTTCAGGGGGTTGAGTGGTGGCAGAATAGCCTTTGCAATTCACCAGATTGTGCCTATAATTAGAAATGCAAGAAGTCCCCCCCCCAACAATTTTGCTTTTGCCAGAAGCTGTCCAAAGCAGAAGGCAAATGCTCTTTTTAGACTGAGTAGGACAAATAAAAATACGCTGAAATGGAAATTTGACAATGTTGCACACTCTTGCATCTAAATGTCTGAACAGTCTGTTTAAAAGCATTGCTTCTTAATACTTCTATCTCTGGTGCCTGTAAGATGAATATACAAATCAGGCTATATCCAGTCTAAGTCAGCTTTGCAAATGTTGAGCTATATGTCCATTGTATCCAACTCCCACATTATTCTGTAACTTTTGAAACACACAAGAGTCAAGTCCCATTGGAGAAAGGCAAAGCATAAATAAAATAAATAAATAAAATAAGAAAAATCCCATCAGTTTTTCCTACATTTTTTACCCAAACCTACCAATTCATTAAAAATAAACACATTTTTGCACACACTTTTTGAGCTGATAACTGCATCACAAAATGCAAGTGCATAATCCAACTGGGTTTTGACTTGCATATTAATTAGAGGCATGGTGTATTTTTCTTGTCTTGGTGTGTTTTAAAAATGTCAATTTTCATATGAGTTTGTTTGTTGTGTGTGTTAATCTCATTTGGTGCTATTTGATTGTAAACTACCTTGAGTCACTTATTAAAACAGCAACAGCAAAAACCAAACAAATTAGTCCAGGAAACACAAATTGATTAACTTAAAATGCAGACTAATGTAAATTCTCCTGCATCCCTTACTCTTGGATGTTTGATTATTTGTTCACACATCCAAAAGTTGAATATGTATGTATGAACTTTCTTTTGGACACTGTTGAAACATGATCCAAATGGAACACCCTTATTAACAAGCTATAAATGTTTTGTTCTTTATTTCCTTTGAATGGATGATGTACCAGTAAGTACAAATGTTCATTAATAACAAGAATCATAGAATCATAGAACTGTAGAGTTGGAAGAGACCACAAGGGCCATCCAGTTCAACCTCCTGCCATGCAGGAACTCTCAAGCAAAGCATCCCCGACAGATGACCATCCAGCCTCTGTTTAAAGACCTTATTTTTCTAGTCTAAGTGTAGTATCTTACATTTCTCTGTGTTGGATATCATTTTGTTAGCTTTGGCCCAGCGTTCCAGTTTATTCAGGTCATTTTGAATTTTGATCCTGTCTTCTGGATCAAACCAGACTAGTTTTCCATTGGTAAGTAGGTGCAGTCCCCCCCTCTCTTTTTTTAGAGAAACTGAGAAACTTGCCAAGAAAACCCCATGATAGGGTTGGCATAAGTCAGAAATGATTTGAAGGCACACAGCAACAGATATAACTATAAAGAATGTAGCATCATTATTAAAAAGTAAAAGCTGAGTCTTTGTTCTCTCACTTTCAGAAAGTAGTGCTTATCATGCATATGAATGAAAAGAAGAATCAACAAGGTAGTGGCATTTCATAGTCATTCTTTGTAAAAGCTAAGAAAATACAAATTCCTGAGGCAAATACAGATAACAATTTACAGTGGTGGTATACAGCCACTTATCAATATGATCCGGAAGAAATTAGTGAGACTCCTGTTTCCTTAACTACAGCTTGGTTATGTGGCAAAATTCTGCACACTACAAGGGTTGCCAAGTCAGGAGCAACCCAGGCTATGGAATTTCAGGGACAGCCCTTGGTCAAGTCATAGGGGGTAATGCCTGATGAGGTCACCACAATTGCTCAGAACATGCCATTCAAATTTTAAAAACCCTGAAGGTCTAACAAAAGAGAAGACTTTTATTTGGCTGGAAAGAAAGTTTTCCGAGCTTGACTTTTGACAGAAACCTCCAACTTTTCCGAGATCTGTTTTTAATATTATTGTAAGCATGTTTTTAAGAACACATTGGAGTGCAGAAGTGTCAAACCAAAGGAGTGGGAAGCTCATGTAACATCTGCTTGAATCAGGACCTAGAACAGGGCCTGAGAACCAGAAAGGAGCAAATAATCCAGCTCTTCTATGAGCAGTAAGGAGCAAAACAGAACAGAAATAAGAGTTGGCCTTGGGGTAGATAGGGGGTGTGATGACCATCCACAGCCTTCCCTGACTCTGCCCCCAAATTGGCATCGAGCCTCCCTCCTGACCAGACAACAGGTGGCACCACAGTTTCTGCAGTGCAGCATTTATACATGCTGCACCAAAGAAATGTGGAAGAGCCATGACGGTAGAAAGGGCAACTTTTTCCCACCCCAGAAAGGAGTGGCATTTTGCCATTTCTTTTGGGTCTTGAAAAAAATGCTGGATTGGGGCCATGGCATGCAGTTGCCATGGCCCGAATCCAGTGAGCATAGGGGCGGCAAAGAGATGCTCATTTAGGACTGTTTTCGGCCATAGTCTGAACTGTGGTATTGCTAAAATAGGATTTTTTTAAAAAATGAATGGTTGGAATGATAGATAATGGTCCAAACAGACACAGGATGGCATGCCTAGAAACCATGTGGAACCTGGCTAAACTGGGGTATAGTAGCCCTGCCATGAAAGGGCTAAAATTCAGACTTTATGTACCAGTGTGTGGTTGTTCCTTAAGTAGGAAGCAGACGTGTTGTTCTTCTAGCATGAACCTGAAATCCTAGTCCTAGGGCTAGTTTACTATTAAGTAGAATGATGAGTATGCATCAGGGTATCTTCTCAAGGAAATCTTCTCAAGAAAAGCCTTTTTTACTTGTGTGGGTCCTCCACTTCCCCACATTTTGTAAAAAATGTAAAAGCAATTTGTGGTCACACAGTACAAGTTGTTTCACTCCAAAAGGTCTGCAAAATCCACACAAGTTAAAGAGGCTTTTCTTGAGAAGATCCCCTTGAGAAGATACCAAGCTTCCAGAACTGTGCTGCCTTTCAATTTTGCTTCCTCACGCAGTCGCATAGATTCTCCCTAAATGTATTTTATATTCTCCTTCAATATCTATTTTTTTCTAAAATCATATCTTTTTTTGCTTCTCTACTTAAAATAGTAGTTTTATGTTTTATTCCTCATTAATAGCTTTTGCCCTCTGGTTACCTAATGACACCCTTTTGACCACACTCTGATGATGTCCCATTTTTCACCTGTGAAATATTGGAGAATATGATATAATCTAGAATATTGTCAATTTATTGTTCTCTGTGTTGAATAGCATTGGGAAGGCTTCTTAATTCCTGAATGTCTGTTAGGACCATGAATGAACATTGGTTATGCACTATGTTGTATGATAGCTGATTAAAAAAACACAACTCATTAATAGCAATCTTCCCTATAGAGGACAATTAAATCTTTTATTTTCCCATCTTGCATTCACTCTGGAGAAAACCTTTTTGGCTCACTACTTAATGAAATGTTTAATTACCTTGGGAAAAAGTATTAGTTAAGTAAAATGCACACACCCTTTCTCATAATAAAAAGAAGCCAAAACCTAAATTTAAAACATGACTTGGCAACAAAAATCCCAATTTCCCTTAAGTTTTAATAGAAAAATGAGCAAATGAACACACTGTTTTTGATCTCTAAAAAATAGCAGTAATATGAAAAATAAAAGCTTAGCAGGAGATTTAAAGTTAATAAGGAAATATTTGTGGAGAGCTTTTGGGGGAGTTGTAATTTAAATTACCACTCCTGTTGTATATTCATCTTACTAATTAAAATTGCAGCATGCATTTCTCTGAACGGCCACAAGTAATTTGATATTCTTGTGAAGTCTGAACAGGATCAAAAAGTTCTATTAACAACATTCAGCAATCAGCCTACTTTTCACCAACAGAAATAACACCCTTGCTTTTAGAATATTGCTTATACAAAAATAAAATTCTTCTGCTTCTCCTACTCTTATGCAATTGGTTTTTAATTTCTAATTAACTTAGGCTGCTTTCCTGTGCAAACTTATATGTGAGTAAACTTTCATGGAAATCAATGGGGCTAGCTCTTATGTAGACATGTATGATTTGTCTGCTAATGACAAGAGGTGGCACGTGTCAGCAGTTGTCTCAAGAAAGGAAACAGCTATTCTGTGAAGGCTGCAAAATGTGAAAGCGTTCATAATGAAACACAGGGAGCATCTGGTAGCCAAATGTTTTCTCATAAGAAACTTTGCGCAAAGTTTTTATTCCCATGGTAGTTTGATCTACTGTGGGTTCCATATAATGTGAGGTCCAGATGAACATACAGATTCCATAGTAAATTGTGAGAATTACCCCCAAAACACACCCCTCACCATTGTCTGTTGGGGAGTGTTACCCAAAATGCTGGGGTCCTGGAAAGGCACCCACAATTTATTTAATGGAATTAATTTAGCTCAATAGGAAGCAATGGGAGGGCATTGGGTAACTCTTAAAAAACCAGGATTCTAGCTTATGTATAATGATTCCAAACCAAGAATTCCAAACGGCAGATTCCAAATCAGTTTAGTTTTATTTATAACAGCAATGGCAAATCAACGTGCACACAAGACACTCATTTGTACACACACACATACAAGAATTAATGATGGAAAAAGGTGGTAGCTGATAGCAATTTCAGAGGGTTTGGCAGAGGGTGATACTTTAGCAGATTCAGGCATGGAGCTCAGATCAAGGGTGCAGTGGAGGAGTCTGGCTTAGTATGCAATGGGGACCTGAGTGGGTCTGCATGTGCCAAGGAATCAAGGGAGAAATGGACAGAGTGTCTGCCTTAAGTCAATTGAGACTGAATTGGGACTGCTCCACCTGGGCATATTTATAGGAAGAAATGTGTCCTGAGGCAGTTTCTCAGGCGCTTGAGTAGATTTTTCTGGGAGGAAGAATTTGGCAGCTATGGCTTAGATACTTTGGGAATACAGTTCCCTTAATCCTGATTGGTATTTCTTACTTGGGAAGCGCAAAGAAGGGATGGCCATAGACACCCATCCTTAGTGCCTATGGATTTCACTAATGTGTGAATTTGTGGTCTTTGAACCATGAACCTTCTGATAAGCATGCTGCTGCTCCTTGGGGTAAGACAGCATTTCATAATGGAAGGGAAAGGGGCAACATAGAATCACAGAATCATAGAACTGGAAGAGACCATGAGAGATATCCAATCCAATACTCTACCATGCAGGAATACACAATGAAAGCATTGCCAACAGATGGCCATCCAGCCTCTGTTTAAAGAAGGAGAACCCACCACACTTTGAGGCAGATTGTTCCGCTGTCAAACAGCAATTACTGTCAGGAAGTTCTTCCTAATGTACAGGTGGAATTTCTTTTCCTGCAATTTGAATACATTACTCCATATTTTAATTAATTAATTAATTTTATTTTTATCCCACCTTTCTCCCAAGTTGGGACCTAAGGCAGCTCACAATATATATTGAGACTATTTTAATTGTTTTTAAAAGTGTTGTTTTAATGAGCGTGTGTACACATTAAAACATCACTTTAAAAAACAATTAAAATAGTCCAATTAAAACCATTAAAAGTTTTTAAAAATACAACATATGAAATTTAAAACATACAAGGTTAAATATAATCTAAACCACCACCTCCACCACCCCCCTGCAATAAAACCAGGCCTGCATGATTTTAAAAAGCTTGCTGGAACAAAAATGTTTTTGCTAAGCGAGCCTGAGACGGTGGTGGGACAGAGAGAAAGCCTTCTCTTGAAGATCTTACGGCTCTAATAGATTCATGGGGAAATAAGGTCTTTGAAATCATTTGGACCCAAGCTATATAGGGCTTTATAGGTCATGACCAGCACTTTGAATTGTGTTCAGAAATGAACTGGTAGCCAGTGAAGCTGTTTCAATAGAGGAGTTATACACTCCCTGTAACTGGCTCCAGTCAGCATTCTAGCTGCAGCATTTTTGACCCGCTGAAGCTTCTGAATAGTTTCCAAAGGCAGCCCCACGTAGAGTGCATTACAGTAGTCCAAATGGGATGTAACTAAAGCATGTATTACTGTAGCCAGATCTGACATCTCAAGAATGGGCACAGCTGGTGCGCAAGGTTTCCTTATGTAAATGCACTCCTGGCCACTGCTAAAACCTGGGCACCCAGGCTCAGTGTTGAGTCCAGGAGCACACCCAAGCTGCGAGCCTGAGATTTCAGGGGGAGTGTAATGCTATCCAGTTCAGGCACAGCCCCAATTCCTTGATCTGTCTTACGACTGACCAGTAGTACCTCTGTCTTGTCTGGATTAAGCTTCAATTTGTTTTATCTCATCTAGTCTATTACTGACAGCAGACAGTTGTTCAGCACAGAGACAACTTCCTTGGAGTCAGATAGAAAGGAGAGATAGAATTGGGTGTCATCTGTGTAATGATGACACCACACCTCAAAACTCTGGATGAATCTCCCAGTGGTTTCATGTAGGTGTTGAACAACATGGGAGACAAAACAAAACCCTATGAGACCCCACAGGCCAATGGCCAAGAGGTTGAACCACCTTCTAAGCCTGTCCCTCCAAAAAGACAAGAGCCACTGTATAGCGGTGGCCTCAAGTCCCATTCCAGAAAGACGGCTCAGAAGGATACCATGGTTGATGGTGTCAAAAGCCACTGAGAGATCTAGCAAGACCAACCGGGACATGCTCCCCCTGTCCAGTTCCCTGTGCAGGTCATCCATCAAGGTGATGAAAGCTGTCTGTGCCATAGCCAGGCCTTAAGCCAGATTGAAATGGATCTATATAATCTGTTTCACCCAGAAATCCTTGGAGTTGGGAGGCCACCACTTGCTCCGGAACCTTGCCCAAGAATGGAATGTTAGGGAGTGGCCATAGTAATCAAGAATGGTGGCATCCAGGGAGCTCTTTTTCAGTAACAGCTTCACCACAGCCTCTTTTAGGTAGGATGGAAATTTGCCTTGTTGCAGTGAAGCAGTCACCACTTCCTTTACCCACTTGGCCAGTCCCCCTCTTGCTGATTTCAGAAGCCAGGAAGGGCCAGTATGCATATGGTGGCTCTCACTTCTCCAAGGATGCTATCCACTTCCTCAGGATACACAAATTGAAACTTATCCAATAACATGGGAAAGCATACACTATGATTATACCTTATTCCCTACCCAGCATGCTTTGCAGTTATTTTTTAATTTCTTCTCCACTTTTTCCATAAAGTTCCAGAACTCTGCTATTTTTCAGGTTTGCCCTGTGAGAGTCATCTGCGACAACTTCTTTTTCTCTTGTTGTGATCAGCTATGTGGTAACCATTGCACATCACCAAATTCTATGATTAGGTCTTCTGCCACTTTCCTCTGCACCTTTGTAACTAGACAGGTCTCTGAGAACAGAAACATAGGTCTACAGTCAGTATACATTATATTGCAGAGTATGTGACAACAGGAGAAGCTGTGAATAACTTCAGTCAGCTCCTATTCTTGTGTCAAGTCTCTGAATGCTGATTCCACTCATTTTTCCTTTATTGGATTGGATTTCTGCCTAGTTTTCAAAGCCTGCTGCCAACCAAATAGCTTTAAAGTACCATTGTCTACAAAAGATGTGTGTGTGTCAAACAAAGGGGTATTAGAGGTCATAAAGTTTTCTTCAATCTTTTGTAGAAAATCTAGAATTCCATGGATCTGCTATGGACCCAAGGCCTAGCTCTTCAACTGTCCCATCCAGTAAGGAGTAAATTTAATTGATAGTTACAATTAGAGTAGTTACATTGAATTAATTGCTCAATGTTAATCTCATTGATTAAATGATGTACTTTAATTGAAACTAGCAATTAGATATACTACTACTATTACTACTACTACAATTGGATATATGACTTGGTAACGTACCTAGGGGTACTTCCTATCTCTTTGGTTCAGTTTTCCACAATCAAATTTTCATGTTTTGTTATGCATTTATATTGTGAACTGGAATCTACAAAAGCATATAACAAACAAAATCTATTGTTATTTAAGGTACAACAAGACTGTGGGACCCTTCATACCATACAATTACAGCTCTGCGATCCCACTTTAACTTCCATGACAACATTTAATAGAATCCTGAGGTTTGTATTTTGGTGAGGGTCTATAGGTTTCTGGCTCTGGATGAGAACTGTTGTTAACTGCCTTTAAGAAGATCTGGACTCATGGTGACCCTTTAGAGGAGACATCTCATGTCTCCTTATCCTTGGCCACTGTGCTCAGCTCCTGAAGGTTCAGGTCTATGACTTCCCTGACTGAGTCTAGCCATCAGGCATGCACTTTGTCTCTTTCCACTGCCTTCTACCTTTCCTAGCATTATCTAATCTGTCCTTGCATTTCTAATCTGTCCTTCCTTCTCATGAGGTGGATAAAGTATGACAGCCTCAATTTAGTCAACTTGGCTTCCAGGGAGAGTTTGGGCTTAATCTGTTCTAGGGCACATTTATTTGCCGTTTTGGCCATTCACTGTATCCTCAGCATGATTCTCCAGTACTACATCTCAAAAGACTTGATTTTATTTCTATCTGCTTTCTTCACTGTCCAACTCATATATGTACATGGTGATTGGGAAGCCCATGGCTTGTACAATCCTTACTTTGGTGTTCAGTGTCATATCTATGGACTTTGAGATCTTGTCTAGTGCTTTCATAGCTGCTTTTCCCATTCCTAGCCTTCTTCTGAATTCTTGACTGCAGTCTCCTTTCTTTTCCAGGATTCCACAACAGGTAAAGTGGGCTATGATGGTATAACTGTGTCGTGTAAAAGGGCCCAGTGTTTTTGCTGCACCAGAATAACAGGCTACCTCCCTCAAAATAGTATCAGCGGTAATAAAACAAAATGTTGCAGGATGACTGTGGTATGCATGTTAACCAATACTGTAACAGAAGAAGCTGTGTGATACTGCATGAAGTCCTATGCCCACCACTGTTGTAGTGCAAGGTAATAAGGATAGCCAAATTGGATATGGTACAATGGCTACTGTAAGCTCATGCTTAATAAATCTTTTCAAAGGAGAAGATACTATAAAGCTCTGTCAGACTAGATAAATGATTCCCAAATTTTGATCCTCCAGATGTTTTAGCCAGAATTCTTGACTCTTGGCCAAGTCAGCTAGGGTTTCTGGGAGCTTATGTCCAAAACACCCAGAGGACCAAAGTTTGGGAATCACTGGACTAACCAAAGGTATCTGTCTTCTCCCACATTTAGATCCTCAACTTTCACCTGTAGTGATTCCCTCTCAATACAGCCATTGCCTTGCCAGAGGAGAAAAGGAGGAGGGAGCACAAAGGGTTTGCATTGTTGGAATCTCCACACCCCATCCCCTCCCCTCTTCTCTGGTGAGGTAATAGTTGTTTTAGGAAGGGATGGCTGAGGCTGAAAGTTAGGTTTGGAAGATGATAGAGGACAGTACTTTTGTCCAGTTTGGTAGCTTTATGGTACCCCATCCTGGTTGAAGATCTGTTAAGCCTTAATGTTACAGAGGCCCTGTTTCTGATCTGGCAATCCTAGGTGCAGGCAATCTCCAGTGGAGGGTCAGGATTGCCCTTTTAGACTACCAAGAGCTGGCTGCCAGGACCCCCAACAAATGTAACATTGTACCACCCAAACTCACATGGCAAGGCCAGGGTAGTGGGGTGGTGGTGGTGGTATTCCAATCTTTAAAGATGAATACAAGAAGAGTGTGTTCCTTGTTTTAAATCCAAAGTGTTTTTCAAATTTGTGATTTAGCTTGGAATACAGTATGTGTTCTACAAAGGCTTGTTTTAAAGCAAATATGCAACCTTTTTTCTACCAGCAAGCCTTAGTAATACAGTGTCCCGGAAGTGTCTGGGAAAGCACATTTGGTAGGGTGGTGTGAGCCAGCTAATAGACAAGGGTACATGGGGTCCACAGGAAGCATATTTCTTATTTTTGCTATAGTGTCTCCTTCCATCAGTTTGACATGGTGATGCCAGATAAGAAAAATTCCCTTTATATTTACTGTTTTACTTACTGTTATATACCCTTGATATTTACAGGAATAAAGACACCTGAAAATATAGATGCTGGACATAAAGCATGATAGCTGTATTCTCTTATCTTTCAGTGAAATGGACTAGCTATAATTTACCTCGATGATAGATAGCAAGCAACCTTATGTAACTGCAATAAATAAACATTAGGAGAGATTTTCCTCACACCTTCTGCTTTTTATGTATTGTGGCAAGATAATTCCCTCCCCCTTTCTAAGCATTATTTGGATGGACACCTTGATACTGTTTCTGGGAATCTCCATACTATCGCACGTGTACCTCTGGGAATAATCTTCATGCTCCAGTAGCCCAGTACACTACTCACAAGATCTAAAATTAGAATATCATTTCTCTTAGCATATGTGAGCCTCTGAAGAGCATGCAGCTTTGTTACTCTCTAGCCTTGCACCAGATCTCATAATTTTTCTCATATGCTCCTGACACTTTCTGGACTGTGGACTTGCTTGTGCCGAAAGTCTCATTCACTATATTATGTTATTCAATAGTGACTGAAGAATGGTGTGCATCAGGGTGTAATCAGTGCTAACTTTTCCATAATGCCATGAGAAGCTTCAGTTTGGATTCTGGGATTCCTGAAGGGGGTAATTTCACCCCTCTCATATTTGTCTCTATTTTCTAAAAAGACAGTGTTCCAGTCTAGAGCACAAGTTGCAGTGTAAACATATGAGGGGGTATCCAAAAGTTTTAATGATCACCTTTTTAAAAAAATGACAGAAAGTTTGTTTTGATTTGTAATTGTTAACTTATCTCTATGTAGTCACTACATAGATTTATACATTTTTCCTGGCATACCTGATATTGCAGAAGCCTGCAGATTGCGCCTGATGAGGAATTTACACTTTAGTCACATCTGGCAGATCCAGTCACAAAAATAAAGAATGCAATGAGTTGATTTTCTCAGCAAGGTGCACTTAGGGACCAATGATGACACTGACAAAATTTCATCACTATGCCATAATAACTTCCAGGTGATAATTATTCCTTTACGATACCCCCTTGTAAGGCGCAATTTGCAGACTTCTACAATATCAGATATTTTGAGAGTCAAGATACGCTGGGAAAAATGTATAAATCTAGATATGAGTACGTAGCCAGTTGCTTCTGTGATCATCTCCACTCTCCACTCATACAGAATGACCATGATGGGGCTCTAGAAGCTCTATGATAAATCCAGGTCATTTAGATGGAGGTCATTATGATGGGAGGAAAGGAATTTCCACCTCTGCAGCACCAAAGAAAGACACATCTAGGGGAAAGATTCACTTATGCCTGCATAGCCACTAGCATGATGCCTCCATGTGTTCATCCATTTACAGTAAGATCAAAGCAGTGTCCTCACTCTAAGTTATCTTTACTTCCCTCCCTTTCTATGACAGAGATTGTCAAATCTCAAGTGGCCCAACATGATTGCTTGCTTGGAACTGTGATGGCATTACATTCACTACATACTTTCTTACTGCTAGAATAAGGTAGGATAGAATAATGTAGAGGAAAGTTGGGTTAAATTGGTTCTGCAGCAACATCAAGTGAAGTAAGCACATTCCAAAAAATACTGTTAAGATGGAATAATTCATATACACCCTTTGCATTCACACAAAGCAAGTGATCATTCAGTATGGATTTTTGTACAGTGTGACTCTGAATCACTATTGCACATTAATTTTATTTGACATTTATGATGCTATTCTTTAAATGGGAACTTGAGATTTGATGCTTTGTCCTTATCCTTATTTTTCCTCTATCCTCTTTAATGCTTATGTTTGATTATGTGCATTGTTTTGTTCTTAGACTGAATTTGATGATGAATGTATTTGTTTTAGTTGCCAAATATCTGAGATAAGGAGGTGGATATAAATGCTTGGAAAAGGAGGTGGAAGAATATGGGGTAGACATATGGAATTGATCACTTGGCTACTTACTGGTGATGATTGCTACTTGCCCAAATGAACAAATTATTACAAATGAGATGGCTTCATACCATTCATTACTCATTTTGTTGCTAAAGTTATAAGCCCATAGGTGGGTTCCAAGAGATAAGTGAAATATTTTCTTTTTGGTTTCCAAAAAGAATTGCTTAGATGCTACCATTTCCCCCTTTTGTCAGCTCTGCCCTTTTGTTGCAATTCAAACCAATAATTAAGATGAGAGGATTGTCGTCATACTCTCCGCATGCAGCCAACTAATAGATCATTTGACCTTATTAGCTCATTGTGTTGGCTTATTTGACTTTGAGGCTCAGGATAAAACATTAGAAATATATATTTTCTCAGGGTTCAAAGAGAGACTGGGCACATGCATAACCAAGCAGGGAGTTTAGTAATACTTTTGTTGTATGGTTGTTAGATCAAACCTGGAAAGTTACCCAGCTGGTCTTTTAAGATCAATAAACTGACCAATCACTTCTCCCTTAAGGCAGAGGATTGTAAATCTAAATCCTCCGCATAGCTGCCAACTGTCCTATGGATGAATTGCCTTTTTAATGAGGGAACATGTGTATTCAAAAGGGATTAGAAAATTTTCTGATATTGTACCCCATCCACAGATGTGCATTCATTAAGTATTGCAAACAAACTAACATTTTATGACATGCCCACATATGATGCGGGTGCACTGTATGAGTTTTTTTTTTTTTAAGTAGTATGCATACTTCTTTTCTGTCTCCTATGTTCTGGGAAGTGGCAAGAAATAAGTAGTACCAAATATTGTGGTTCTGATAGTGGAACAATGGTGTCCAGCAAAACTAGGACTGGATGATTCTGCTCCATGTTGCAGTTTCCTGGGCATCCACAAATTCAGTTTTGAAGAGCTGCAGCTGGTTTTGGGGCCACATGGTGGACAAGAGGGAGGAAAAGAGGGCCAGAAATTTCTGGCTTGATCACCAATGGAATTGGCATTTCACCCAATATAAGATGAGCTGAAGTAACGTAACCACGTGCCTCAGATCAGAGAGAGGATTACTTTGGGGGCTATGGATTTTAATCACATGAGGCTATAAAAGTGGAATTTTAACAGTATAAAAGCGTCTTTGTCTGGTACTTATCACACAATGTTGTGTCCATCCTGCTCCTGCCTTGCATTCCATTTGTTATTGTTGTGCACCTTTTCATTGATGGACACACAGAAGCCCCATACTTCAAGACGAAGAAGGAGGAGCAGTGATCTTGGCTGACAACACCTTCCTGAAGTCAGCTGCTGTTTACACATTCACACAGCAGCTGGCTTTGGGGGGTGGTTTGTGGCTGCAGCCACTTCTGCCTCCCCTTCCACTTGGAAGGAGGTGTTTGGCGGCTCAGAAAAGGATCATCTGACCATGAATTCTCAAAGTGCTATTGTTAGGAAGATTGTGATAAGGAATGATGCTAAACTGATATGCTTCTGTTCTCAAACTAGCATGATTGTGGTGGAACAGCAGGATGATGTGATAAAGGATGATGATTTGGGAAGTCCTACAAATCAGCCTGCCAGCCAGCCAGCCAGACAGACACTCCTCTCTAGAGGGATTCTGGGATTTGTAATCCTAAAGATAAAAATTCTGAGGACATCCATACCAATGGTGTGTGTCTGTATGTGGCTGCAAACATCTGAATTATCCAAAGACCTTGAAAATGTTTTTTTTTTTTCTTTCCTCTCTGGATGGTAATTTTAGTTCCTTTCCAATTAAGCAGTGTTGGCAGCCCTACAGCTGTCTGCAGTCTCTTTAATTCTTGGAGAATATTTCACTCAGTGTCTGTAGCTCCTCAGTGCAGCGTTATGATGAGAGGGTTGTGGATGCAGGCAGGTCTGCTTTAGAAGGAAACCTTGTTTATGGATACAAGTTAATTTACATTGCTGAAATAAGCATTCCTGATGAAAGTTGTGGAAAGGGAGGAAAAATCCCTAATGGCAGACACTGGCAAAGCTGATTGCTTAGTACAAGCTGTATTGCAGCTGGAAAACTGCAAAAGAAGGGTTGAATACTTCAGGGAAGATGAAATAAAGAAACACGAGTAAACATCTGTTAAGGAGGCTATCTTGTTCATGGTAGCCAAATGTGAGATATAAGCATGATTATGCAGTGGTTGTATGCATAATGTAAACAAAATTAATAGGTGATTGCACTAATGACAGAGTGGTCTCTCTATGGGCTGTAGTACTAAAAATGGTTTTAAAAAAGCAGAGTCAAATCCAAATCAATCCTGTCTGGGTGCCTAAGGACCAAATAAACTCAACATAACTTTATCACACAATAATATCATTAAGTTTCTATGGGAGAAGTTTTTATGTTGTCCTTTACACAGTCCAGTCCAAGGGCATTTAAAGGACTAAATCAGAAATTTGAACTGAAGCATTAAAAAAAAATTGATGGCCACCAGTGAAGATTCTTCAGTACTATATTCTTGTCAGTCTAACTGCATCTTATATCAGCCATGATTTCATAATTGTTTATGTGTACCACATACAAGACTTTACTGTTTTCTTAGGACCTGTAAAATTATGTCCACATCATCTCTAGGAAAAGATGCAACCAGTACACAATTTGACTCTGGTGAAAGGCACTATAATCTCCTGGTAGCTCGCAAGTGCCTATCAGGAAAATTGGATTAGCAGCATTTGCAGCACTGTGAATCTGATCCTGTCAGCACCCTGGACAGATCACCATGGTAGGTGCTGGTTGGAATTTGCTCAAGAACTGCTATTCTCAGTCCTTTTGGGACCTTAAGAAGCCTGATGAGTCTGGATCTTCTGGGGCTGTACAGCCTCCAGAGACCAATACGTCCTTTGACTGATAAATCCATATGCCAATTGCATCTTTCTTTTATCTAGATTGAGCTTCAGTCTATTATCCCATTATCTCCCACCTCAGTTCTATTCTTTGTATCAATGACTACATATAGTTTGGTCTAGACATATTTATTATAGATAAATGAATGATTGAATAAAATGTATTTGCTGGTTCAAACTATGTTTAAAAGGTTCACTTTGGTATAAAATATGTTTGGAAATACATATGTTGTTGTTGTTGTTAACTGTTGCCAAATCAACTTCAAGTTATGAATGAGTGACCTTCAAGTCACTTGGTCATCAATAGCCCTATTCAGGTCTTGGAAATACTTGCCTTTATATAAAATAAATAATATGCAATAAATCCATGTTGATGTGCCCCAGCATCTGACTTTGCAAACATTTCATGTTTGAAAGAATTCTGTCTGGGTATCATTTATGCACTGGAGTTAAGATTAACTCTGGTCAAGCATAAACCATAATTTGAAGTTAATTTGTTTAGCAACTACACTGTGTTAGTTTTAAACCACAACCTCCTATTTTATATGTAATACTGAGCCAATATTCCTTTGAAAATATAGCTAAAAGTTTGCAAAGGTCATCTTTGCAAGAGAAATAAAGAAACAAGAAACTTGTGATCTTGCGTATCATCAGAAAACTCTGCTAATCTTTGCCAGGTAGAAGAAGAATGGGAGGCAAAAGGAGGAGGGAGACTGGGAGTGCTGAGCTGGTTCTAACATACAGAAGGGTAACAGACTGCAGTTATCACCACTAGGTGTATGTATGGATAACAGTTGGTATCTGAATGGTGTTGGCTGGCATCTTCTTGGATATAGTGGAGAGTAGAATGACATTTGAACAGCACTTCTTGGGTTAACACAGAATTCATTTGATTCATTTGAACCAGCTATTAATTTGTCTAGTTCAGCTGTGAAGGCACAGCCATAGTCAGGCAAACTCTCTTTCCGTATTATATCCTGTGATTACACAACAGAGTCCTAGATTACAGAGGCAGACAAAAGCACATTTAAGGAAGTACAAAGTGAAGAAATGGCATAGCTGGGAAAAGTTAATGATGGCTATGATGGATGGGGTATTATGGGAGTGGTCATCCACAAAGTAATGTCGCCAAATACTGAGTGATGGTCAATAGCTTCTGAGAGCTTAAAGAAGGGTTAGACTAACTTATGGAGGACAGATCTTCATGAAAGTTACATAGAATTTCCTTCTTCTGTCGTAGTTTACCATTAATCAAAATCCATGGTCTCGGTTGCTGTTACAGAGGCATTAAAATATAGTGCCAGTGTTTCTTCTCAGGTCCTACTGACTGTACATTATTTTTGTTCTTCCACCAGGATAAGATAGCTTTGTTGGGGTGAAATCTTCCATCAGCCTTTCTATGATTTTATATTGATTATAGTGTTTTAATCTGAAACTCAGAGCCTGTACACACTGGCCTGAAAGGCTGGCTGGGGGGCAGAGTTGGGGTATAGTGTCTCCATGATGCACACCCCAGCTCTGCCCCCAGGGCACTGTGATGCTGCATGCCACACCACACAGTGTGCAGCATCACATTGCTCCTCCAGCACAGCATCCACACAACACAGTGCTGAAGGAGCACCATACAGCCACGATGCCACAGCTACTGCCCCCTTTCCAGGATGCAAAAAGGAAAAATTGGGGATGTGGCGTGTGGTTGCTGCAGCCCCGATATGGCTGAAAAAGTGGTGGCTGGAAGCTGCCCCTTTGGGGTTCTTTGCATAGCCCCTCAGTCTCTTTCTTTCTCCAAAGCCAAAAATATTTATTTAAAAAAAAAAAACCAGCTAGTGTGTATTAGTTGTATAAAATGTGCTAGACTTTTCACAAAAGATCCATGAGCAATGTCCACATCCAAAACACTTTTAGAAAAAAATCCAGACAGTCAAATTACCAATGCTAGGTACAGAATGGAAATTCCATTACTAATTTCTATGTACTTTCATCATGCTCCACCTGAGTACTGAGACATTTTTAAACTCAAAATGTGAATATTGCATTCTGTGCATGAGTAAAACTGTGTTGTAGTACATTTGTCTTTTCATTTATTGGAACAAGATAAATATTAAAATTCTATTATTCATTCTGTTCTGAGGGTTTTTATTTTGTGATAATTCTGATAATTTTGAGATATATATTCTATTTTTTTCAGAAGACATTTACAAAAATAAAAATAAAAATGGATGGTTGGCATTACTAAAACGTTCTATTGATTTTTTTTTAAAGCCCTGTTTGCATAATGTGGTAATTTAGGTTTGCCTCAACAAAGAGGAACCTTCTAACTCAGGGAACCCCTAAACAGCTGAACAATTTGAACCTAATTTTGTTAGAAAATATGTGTGTTGGAATGAGGGTGGGAGGTTGCCTATGGCAGGTGTGCACCTTGTAGTTTTGGGGTCTTGTAGTCAGAAGCAGGTACGTACCTTGTAGTTTTGAGTTCTTAGAAAATAATTTCATACCATGAACTGTTTTAAGCACACACAAAGCTCTTACATATTCTACTAAAATGTGTGTTTGCCTCTTCCTCATTGAATCTGGAGACCAGGCCAGAGGAAATCTTTGTTATTGGCTAATCTCTCCAGGGCTTTGTGGGATGTCACTTTGTAAAAGCAACTTGATGAAAATTGTTGCGCTGTGTTCTCTCAAGCAAAGTAGTTTACATAAACACTGCTGTGTTGCTTCCACTTGGTCTGGTTTCCATTGCCCATCTCTTTATTTATGACAGGGCAGTAGTGCCTTTGTTCCCAGTGCACACAAAGGAAATGATTAGCAACAACTCTCAGTCATTCATTTAAATTGTTACCATAGAACAAGGCTACAATTAGTGCAGAAGATGACCATATAGACTGATTAGAAAATATAGAAACACACAGGGCAGTCCAAATTTAATAAATGAATATGTTCTATATGATTCAGACAACTGTATTTGAGTGTAGCACTAAGTCACACTTTGTTTTCAACACAGTTGATTGAACAAGGCAGGATCTGGCTGACAGATAAGCAAAAAAATAATAAATAAATAAAAATCACATTTCATTTCATCTCCTGTGGGCTCATTTCCCTGTCACCTTCTCTGCAAATACCCAGCTGATATCATGTTCTTAATCATGGTGGTTCAGAACCAGCATGAGGGTTCATGGCATCAGTAGTTCTTTTACTATTGGCTCACTGCAGAAGTGAAGCAAGGAGTGTGACTACTTCTCTTAGAGATCTAGAACTGTGCTTCACCCACCCTTAGACAAATATGATTATAAACCTTCCCCTCTTCCCAGATGAGCCATGCAGACATGCAGGCTTGCTGTCATTGCATTTTTACCCTTGACTTGAACAAGAAAATCTCTCACTCTGAGACTTCTGTCTGCATCCCCATAGGATTTTAATGACATTTGATATCAGTTAACAAAAGTAAAGTTAGTTCTGGTAAAGGGATTGATGAAGTATCTTTGTTAGTTACTGTACTATCTAACAGTTCAGAAGGAAGTCATTCCACCTGCATTTTATTGATGGTTGCATCATAGCTAAGCAGACTGGGGTTGGCGAAGCCATCTTATTCTCTTTCCATATATCCCTTGGAAACAATGTAATATTACCTTGAAGAACCATTGCCAGGGACAATTCTGTCCTCCTTTTGAAAGCCTGTAGCAGGATCCAGGCTTCATAGTCTCTTGGTGAGTATTTTTTTCCCCCTTTAAACAAGCTAAAGGAAACAAAAAAGAAACCGTCAAGCCTCCTATTACTGTAAATTTACTAAGATTTTCCCCATTCAAATCATTCAAGCTATGTACAGCAGGTTCAGAAAATACAGTATATATTACACCCTCCTGAAGTTCACTGGATCTAAGTCAGGGTTAGTTATAAATTTAAGAGTTATGAACATACCAGATTCAATTTATGAATTGACTAACTGCATGTCTCACTAGCATCAACCAGCTAGATGGGCCTATGGTATGACTCAGATGACAGTTCCTATGAATTGTTTATATGAAACTTTGGGATGGAGACCATCAACAGCAGAGTTCATACCACACAATACCTGGGTATGAGGGCACACGTGGATAAACTCCAAAAGGTTCATTATATACGATGGGGACAGAAATTAATCACATGGCTAGAAATACTTTGAAGGACTGAACATGAGCTCATACCAAATATGTATGCTCAATATGTTCTGTACAGTACAGTATATACAGTAATGTATGACTAAATTATTTTTACATATCATCTCCAAATTGTTGTCTGTCTTCATTACTTTGCATAAGCTCCAATATTCCTTTAATGTGTTACATTTTGTTGTTATACATTGCTTTCCCCATATCTATCTTGCATGAGCCTCAGTGGTTGTCTGATCCTGTAGCTGTTTATGCTTTACTTCAAAAGGGATGATGCATATTTAGAATGGATTTAATAAATGGATTGGTTGATACATGAGGCAAATATAATCAGATAAGATTATGCAATGTAATACAACTCACCAAGGTAAAACAGTAGGCTAGTGATCAATGATAGTAGCTAAGAATAAGTTGCTGATTCTATCTGTGACAATTTAGACACTGTCACATTTGTTTCTCATTCTGTGATCAAGCTGTTAATGGAACAGTAGCTGCTGGGTTTTATTTCCTATTAAACATGGCTTCAGATGGCCTGTTTTTAAATCTTGGTTCACTTTTTGGAGATGAACAGAAATGTTAGCTTAGCACAATCCTAAATGGATCAACATAATAAGAAGAAAATATTGGTAGAACTCTGAACCCACAAACTATTAGAGCATGTTTATATGACAAGCTATCTTCAAACAGTAATCCCTTAACAGGTTGCAGGCCCTAAATATGATTAAGCTAGCATGCGTTTAATCAAGAGTTTGACTGGAAAGCCAGTAAAAACAGCTTGGCATTAATTAAATTTAGAAGGTGAGTAAAATAAAAATTCTTATTAAAAAGAAAAACAAACAAACAAACCAACCACTGCTCAAAAATATGCACTGTCCAATACAGGAGCTTTTGATATACAAAAGGTTTCAGGCAAATATGACATACAATTCACAAGCTTGCATCATATGTTCTGCAAGTTTTCCTTTTGTTAACTGGCCTTCTAAATTTTGTTAGAAAGAATTAAAACAGCCCACCTGATTTTTAAAATTTAATCCTTTTAATTAAGAGTACATCTTCACTTGCTTCTGCTTAACCACAAGATATGTGGTTCCATAAACTCCAGATGGAAGAAGGGGGAAACATTTAGCAGGGTGCATGTTATACTAGACTGCTGTCCATTTCAGCCTAAATCCAATGTTACACTGGCAGTCCCTTTCCCTCCCACTTCCCTCCTTATGCAGCCCTTGGAGCAGCCAAAAAAAAATTTCTCCAGACAATTTTTCATCTTTTTGGGGTGGGTTTTTGTGGTCTATGTGGGTTAAAGTGGGAAGGGGAAATCAGTATGGGAAACTATCTCCTCATCCTAATGTTTTGCCAGTGGAAATCCAGCCATGGGTACTGCTCTCAACACCATCTTATTGGATCCTTGCAGAATCAAACATCTCAGTATTTTAGTGGTCCTGTTGTTCAGCAATGAGCTCATGGCAGTTTTCTCTCTTACAAAGCAAAACTGGCTCCTTGAGCAGTTATGTAACTCCTTGAGAAAGCAAGAGTCCAAACTAAAGTGACAGTAAACTCAACCGGCAAAATGCTGATGTTGGAAATCTCTTGCTGGTTTATCTCTGCATTATATATACTGCAAACCTCTTCCTCTTTTATCCTCAGCTCAGGTACAATATTCCCATAGGGAACTATTTACATGTACATCACCACATCACATTAATCTATCTCAGCTTATTAACACATGTTATTTGACCATTTGACCATATTTCTGGATTTCTGGCTCATGTTCACCATATTTCCATGTCAATATTATATTCCTATAATGCTTATGTCTTATAATATGCACATCTGCAAATTTATTTTACAGGCAACTGGCTGACTAAGGAGTTTATTGCATGCCTTTTAAAGTGACTTACACACTGACATTTAATTTTGAATCCAGATCTTATCGCGCACGCCGGGGGCCAGGCAAGTGCAACCCAGCTGCTGCCCAGGTCCCAGCCGTGCTTATCTAGCTTCTTTTCAAAGCTGGGAGTCTGCTGTTTTTGAAAATATGCTGGATGAATAAAGCTGGGTCCAAGATGCAACTGGGTTGCACTCGCCTGGTGACTTGTCCAAGGTCACTCAGTGGCTTTCTATGGCTGAACAGGAATTCGAACCCTGGTCTCCAGAGTCAGAGTCCAACTCTCAGACCACTACACCATGCTGGATCTCTAATCTTCTTTCTACAGAATTAGAAACAAATAATGTTGTAAACTCCAAGTCTGCTAGGTACCATATATTCTTATAGTCTTAAGAAATACTGAAGACCATATTCAGATGGTATTCAGATAACATTGTTGCATGTTATCTGTTAAAACTGTCAAATATTCAATTATAGCTGTCAAATGATGGGAGAATATAAAGTGTAGATGTCAATAAATTCAGCTAATAAGCGAAGAGACTACCTGAAAGTATCTGAAATCAGAATTCACAGGAAAGGACTGTATGGATGACTTAGGGAGTAAATGCATTCCAATTCTAGTTAAGTCTTGAATAAGTATCTTTGTATCCACTGTAAATCTATATTGGACACAACAGATATTGGTTGTGAATCGTCAATAGGCAGAGAAGGGAAAATACCTAGTATTTTTCATCATGACTGCTTTGGGTCATAAGCAGTCTAGATCCTATGGATATGGCAAGTACTTCTAGATGGAGAAAGACTCTGCATGTATTCAGCTACCAGCTCACACATGCCAGATATATAAAAATAGCTTGTAATAAAATAAGCAGACACCAGCAAATTACTCCTCTGGCGATGGAATACTGCCGACAGTACAGATAAACATGAATTTAATAAACCAATGAACAAGGCAAGACAGATAAAAATCAATAGCTCAAAACTGAAATGGAGGCAGGTTTTTCCAGGTATAAAATATTAAGGGGAGCAAAAGCCTGAAATAGGGAAGTTATCATGTGCTTGAATTTGTTGTATGTGGTCATGCAACACCATCCCCTAACATTTTCCACCCCTACTGCTTTCCTATGCTAACTTAACTAGGTGTAAGTCCTACTGATGTCAGTGGAATACTATGCATAGAACTGGGCTGTATATTCCCTAATAAGTGCACTTGGGAACCTAAAGGCAAAAGTGGAGTGGGATGAAAATCTGTCAGAGCATATCCTCTTCTTCACAAAAGCTGTTTTGTTGTCCATGTTGCTTTTATTGGGTTTTTTTCCCTGGATGGTTATGTTTCATTTCTAGATGTCATTTATGCTTTCCCATCCTTTTGGAATGATGGGATAAAAACATTTTAGAATAAATATAATGTGAAAAAACTTTCACGCTTCATACAACTCTGTCTTATGGTTTTGTTGTTGTTGTTGATGTGTGCCTTCATGCCATTTCTGACTTATGGTGACTCTAAGGCAAAGCTACTATGGGGTTTTCTTGGCAAAATTTGTTCAGAGGAGGTTTGTCATTATGGGGTCCATTCACATAACAGAAATAAACCAGTTTGAAACTAGGTTATTTCCATGATGTTTCCACTGGCCCCAAATGCACCTGGCATTGTTTGCAAGGGGGCTATGGAAAAAACCACTCAACCCAGTGTTGAGCCCTGGTCTCCAGAGTTGTAGTCCAGCACTCAAACCACCACACCACACTGGTTCTCCTGTGTGATGATATCTGTTGCAAAAACAGAAATAGGCATATTAATTTGGCTGGAATATGTGTGCCTTAGCTTAACTGGTTACCTGGTGTTTCCCAAACTTTCCCTTTCCTCAACCACAGAAATTTTTAAGTTCAGGGGTTTTTTTTATCTGAATTGCAGTCTTGCCTTCCAGTCAAATGCACTGCTAAATGTGATCATAACTTAAAAATTAGGCAGCGTTTTCCTGAATTTGTGGTAGTGTATGCCAACTTTGCCACTTTGTAAATTTATCAGCCCTGATTTTTTTTAAAAAAAGGTTCAAGTGGTAAATATTTTTGAATCTGCAGAAAATCATACACCATAATCTTTTATAGCCACTGCTGAATGTTTCAGTGCTAGACAGAGATGGCTAGAGGAGCTGTCCAGCCACACTGTTTTATCTAAAATGAGAAAACGTCCTTTGATATTATACAAAATGACAAACTGTTAGGCTGCATTTTATGGAAGCTGAGTGAGAATGAAAGGGAGAGTGCTATGTCTGTCATTTTCTGTCTCTGGAATGTAGGCATATATAGGCTGAAATGCATTTAGGTTGGTTAGATTCCATGAATTTCAAATAGGATTTCAACAATCCGGGCTCAATCTGATATTCTACTTGTAGCACTCTCGAAGCTTTTTTTCCCATACATTCCCCATCCCACACCTATATGCTACCTTAAAACTACCTTTGGCGGGTTTTCCAGCCTCCAGGGTTCTTGGTAGAGAGGTATTGGGATTCTGATGTGAAGGGAACTTTCCACTGCCCTTGTTCTGATATTATTAGGTTCCTCTATTCTACCAGTGGAAGTTCATCAGTGGATTGTCCTCTTGTTTGCAGGAGTGCAACCAAAGTCAAAACGATCACAAGTGGTCATGCACATATGCAGTGAGCAGAGATGCCATCTCTCTCATTTGTAAAATATGCTCATAACTGTGGCATAACTAGGCTGTGAGAAAAGGGGCATAACCTTGGCACAAGCATAACATGGGCTTGAAAAGCCATATAGCCACTGTGAATTATTTCGAGGGAAAGAAAGTGGCACATAAGCACATACAATACATCCATTGTTTAGTTATTGATTGGTCATGTCATATTATGTTTCAAAATCTTTTCTGTACAGTCCACTTTTCATTTATCAGTTTGCTGTGGGGGTTGGTGAAGGATTTCTCCAAAAATGTGTACTATTCCCCCCCCATCTCTATTATGCTTTAAAGGTTGGCAGATTGACTAGTGCATATAAGCTCCTTTTAGTTCCTTTTGCCTAACAATTAATTATTTCATTTTGTTCAGTTCCAAATGTGTAGGATTTTTTTCCTCAGCTGTGTAATACTTCTGTTTCTACATGGATGAAACATATCTGGAAGAAAATATGTCTACTCTTTGAGGCATTATTAATGTTGGGGTCTAATCAGGCTAAATTTATATTGCCGAGTGAATTAAGTATTTTAACCTCCAAAATAATGTAGTCTATTACAGGTCCACTCCCTTCCCCATTCCCCATTATTTGTGGATGTGAATCCTGATTATGAGATGAAAGTGGCAAAATATGCCTACATTTAGGAGGATTTAAACTTCCAGTGTTAAATCCTTCTATATTGCTAGACTTAGTGTTTTACCCTCTGTACTTCTGCAAGTTATATCCCATTCACTGCACATTCATCTTCTTGTAAGATTACAATGGTTTTTTCAGTTACATTGGTCTTACTCTACCAAAATCACTACCTGAATTCTAAGTATATTGTAATGCATCATATTAATACAGGAGAAGCAAGTCCAATTGCTACGTCTCCGTACCGAGTAACTGGTCCAGTGGCAGACAGCATCAGTAATGAAACTGATACCATGCTCAAGATGGGGATTATAATACCATCGCAGAGTCCGTGGGCATCACCTGTAGTATTGGTAGAGAAACCGGATCATACTATTAGGTTTTGTGTGGATTACAGACGGTTAAATAAAGTCACCCAAACTGATGCCTATCCTATTCCTAGATCAGAGGATCTAATTAAAAAGATGGGAAGGGCACAGCATATCACCACACTAGACTTGACCAAAGGATATTGGCAAGTACCCATGTGTCCTAAGGATCAGATAAAAACTGCCTTTGTTACACATAGGGGATTGTATGAATTTACAGTGTTGCCCTTTGGTTTGAAGAATGCAGCCTCTACTTTTCAAAGGTTGGTTGACACCATCTTAACAGGGTTAAAGCATTGTGCGATGGCTTACATTGATGACATGGGCTAATAACAGTAAGTTACTGTGTAGGAGTCTGATTTTACAAGACTTTGATTACTTCATTCAGTATGTGAAGGGGAAAGAAAATGTTGTGGCAGACGGTCTCTCTAGACAATTTGAAGAGTGATAACAGAGAGATACGAGTTTATAAAATTATTGATGCAAGTATGTATACAAAAGTGATGTGTATATGTATAAAGTTTGTATGTGTATGACGTTATAGATTGTGGGAATGTATGGTAGGTATATGTTTGTGAACAAGGTTGCATTAACTCACATAACCGTTGGGTCATGTGCGTTAATACATTTGTAAAGGGGGGAGGTGTGTAGTGAGCAGGCTGTGGAAACAGCCAATCACAGAGCTCCAGGAGTCCAGCCAATGAGAAGCTGGCTGGGCAGGGCTATAAAAGAGCCTTGACAGGGAGCGAAAGGGGATTTATTTTGTTGGAGTTTTGAGGGAAAGGGACACTTCGGAGGGAGGGTGTGCTCTTAGGGTTCCTAGGGGAACATTTATAGAATAGTTATAGGCCAGGGAAGGGTCTGAGAAGTCAAGTAAGGACTAGAGAGGCTTGAGGGAGTCTGAGAAAGAGAGGCTCAGAATAAGCCTGGAGGTTAAGGAAGCTTTTGGCTTTAATATTGGAGAAGGTTGCCTGAGTGGCTGTAGTATTAATTTTAAGGAACTGTTGTAACTAAGGAATAAGACAAACAAAGCTTTAAGTATATTTCAATGTTCATTTCTTTATTTTATAAATAAACTCCGTTCTTGTTTTGAAGTACTGCTTGGCCTCTGTTAAACTATTGAAACACGCTACCAAAGATAACAGTGCCTCAGTAGGATATAGGTGGTGAGTGAACAAGGAAGTTGTTCACTATATCCATTTTCTCTAAAAGCATCTGGTTGCTCTCTGTTCCTACAACATGTGCCTTTGGTTCAGTTGTTGCTTGCTGGGTAGCAAGGCGGAAGTGGGAAAGAGAACTATGAATCCCTTTAGTAAGTCCTAGTGTGTGCTAAAGTAGGGGAACTCCTTGGAATTCACTAGGTGGTGGCAGCATCTATAGGACTTCAAGGGGGCCCATTCCATTCAGCAGGGAGTGGGAGCAGGGACCCAGGAGGCTCTAGGGAAATCTCGAAAAGGGATTCTTTGGGGTCTAAGGGCCAGAAGCAGGGTTCTACTGGGCTGCTTAACCCCATGGGACTGGGCAGTGGGGACTCCTGTATCTCTATCTCTTTGTAGTTTCTGTTCAAGATAGGCCAAGGAACAATAGTATTGCTATTCATCTGCCTATATATGGAGCAAACTGCAGGGGGATAAAGAGGAGATTTCACTGTCTAGTGATTGCCTACTCTTCCATGGTTCTTTGTCATTCCCAGTAATAATGACCTCACCGTGCTTTGCTGCAATAGGGGAGAGTAGAGAAGTAGTACATGGTACTACGCACATGGTGTGGTTATGGTCCATGCACCACACACAGATTTTGTCCATGGCTTATAACTACTAACTTTTCAAGGAGTGCAAGTCCCACTACACATAGTGTTTCTTATAAGCAGTTACCTGCATTACCAAAGGAAAAAGAAACCCCTTTACCTGAGATCCCAATCTTTCTACATACTGATTCCACAGACTAACATGGTTATATCTTTGAATTTTATTCTACTGTTAAAGCTTTAATGTTACAATAGTAACGTAAGAGTTACTTCTTTTGTGCTTTACTTCTGAGCTCATATGGATAAAATCTCATTGTAAATGGCTTAAGTCTGATTCTGTGTGTCAAACCATCTGACAAAAACCCTTATCTGTATTTGAACTTGACTGTAATCAGGGCGAATTATTGGTGTGTCAAGGTTCAAGAAAAAATTGTAGTTATTTGCTTTACAAGCCCTCCTTCAGTACTTAAATGTATGTACCAATTTACTACTCCTTAGGGTGTTACATCCTTTAATTTTTCTCTTTCTGCTGTAGAAAAGAGTTATGATGCTCATTAGACATAAGCTTTAAAGTCTTTCTCTGTGCCTAACCAAAATATATTATGCTTCCAATATATAATAGTTCTAATCAACATTGTACAAATTCTTGTGTGTGGAACTTTAGTAGCTGAGAATTAAACAAAATATTCCCAGCACTTCTGAACATCTTTGAGCATCATGGCCTTACAGCATATTTTTCTATCTACTCTCTTCCCATTTTTCTGAAAAAAAGTGAACATCCCATCATGAACTTCAGTATAGACTACAAAGAAGGACATTTGTGCACTCTGGTTCCTTGCATTTGTCAGATACTCATTACTGGACAATTTTGCTCCTTGTGAAATTGTGTATCTATTTCTCTGCATAGATTATTTGGCAATTTTGGGAGACAGAACAGGTTAAACTAGTTTTTTGAGATATGTGACTTACTATTAAAGGGGATGTGCAACAGATGCAAAGGAGGCTGTAGAATTCCTGAATCGTTATTTGGGTGCAGCCAAGGACTGGACTGGAATAAATTGAGGCTAAATCCAGACAAAAGAGTTCTGGATGGAGTTGCATCCTTTCTGAAAGACCAGGTTTGAAGCTTGTGGATGCTCTTGGAAGGCCAAGTTACCTATGCCCAGTTTCTGTTGGTGTTCAGACTGTGCCCCTTCCAAGAGAAAACAGATTTCCCCCTTTTAGATCATGCCTTAATTACCTCTCAATTAGGTTACTGTACGAAAGAGATGAGGGAATGAATAATATTTGGAATGAGGAGCCATATAAAGATGAACCCCAGATTCTAAGAAGTGAAGTGGAATCTGCAATAAAGGAAATGGGAAAAAAATAAATCACCAGGAACAGATGATATCCCAGTTGAACTGCTACAGTACCTACAGACAAATGCAACTTTAGTACTAACTGAAACATGCCAACAAATATGGAAAACAAAGTGGTGGCCAAAAGACTGGAAATGCTCGATATACATACCAATCCACAAGAAAGGAGATACAAAAGATTGTAGCAACTATAGGACAACAGCACTAATCTCACATACAAGCAAAATAATGCTCAAAATTCTGCAGCACAGACTCCAACCATACGTAGAGAGAGAAATTCTAGAGGTGCAAGCAGGATTTAGAAAAGAAAGGAGCACTAGGGACCACATTGCAAACATGTGATGGCTAATGGAGAGCACCAAACAAATTCCAAAAAAAGAATCAGCATGTGTTTTAGAGATTACAGCAAAACATTTGATTGTATAAATCACAAAAGCTATGGAATGGACTCAAAGACATGGGCATGCCACTACACCTGATAGTCCTGTTGAGGAATCTGTACCAAGGACAAGAGGCCACCTGCCTTGATCCAATATAGGAAGAGGCGGGATACTACTACTACTACTACTACTACTAATAGTGGTTCCCAATAGGCAAAGGGGTCAGGCAACTATCTGCATCCTATCACCTTACTTGTTTAACTTATATACAGAAACATCATAAGAAAAGCAGAATTAGAATCAGAAAAAGGAGGAGTGAAGATAGGAGGAAGCAACATTAACAACCTAAGATATGCAGACAACACTATAATATTAGCAGAAGACATTCAGGAATTGGAACAGTTAATAAGGAAGGTCAAAGATGAAAGTGCAAAGGCAGGTCTGATGCTGAACATATAGAAAACAAAAATAATGACCACAGAAGAAATACACAAATTCAGTCTAGACAAAAAGGAAATTGAAATAGTTAAAGAATTCCCATATCTAGGAACAAACATTAACCAGAATGGAGACTGCAGTCAAGAAATAAGAAGAAGACTAGGAGTGAGAAGGGCAGCAATGAAATAACCGGAAAAGCTACTGAAGAGCAAAGACATACAACTGAACACTAAAGTCAGAATCATTCAGGCCATCGTATTCCCAATTACCATGTATGGATGTGAAAGCTGGACAGTGAAGGAAGCAGACAGAAAGAAAATGAGCTCATTTAAAATGTGGTGCTGGAGAAGAATACGTAGGATGCCATGGACAGCCAAGAAGACAAACAAATGGGGTTCTTGAACAGATCAGATCAGGGCTCTCCTTACAAGCAAAGATGATCAATTTGATATTATCATACTTTGGCCAAATAATGAGAAGGCATGGATTACTAGAAGAAACAATAATGCTAGGAAAGGTAGAGAGTAGTAGAAAGAGAGGAAGACCACAAACCAAATGGATAGCCTCAATCAGGGGAATTATGGGTAGGAGCTAGCAGGATCTGGCCCAGGCAGTGGAGCATAGCAATTCTTGGAGAGGAATCTCCAAACCTTCATCCACAGGGTTACCATGAGTCAGAACCGACTCGAGGGCAGCTAACAACAACAACAAGAACAACAGCAACAACAATGTGCTGTATGCGAGGCTGTTCTCAGAAAGTCTTTGAAAACAATGGTCAGTGCAGGTTGTACTAGCCAGAGAACTGTGTGGTGCGTAGAAACCACATATCAGCAGTCCTATATCAACTACACCAACTCCAATATGATTCTGAGCTCAATTCAAGATCCTGACTTTGTCATACAAAGCCTGAAACAACTTGGGGTCAGGTTCTCTGTCTTTCTTTGTATGGCCATGTTTAGTGATCCTCAACAGAAGCCCTGTCTCAACACTTGCAGAAGTTAGGTAGTATGCACACGAGACAGGGTTTCTCTGCACTGTGGTTGTGAGATTCCATTGTGAAGGAAATAAGCCTGGCTCCAGCCATACTGAGTTTTTGGCAGCAGCTGAAATTGCACTGTTTTGTACAGCCTTCAGTTCTTAAAACCAGTTTGCTGTTTGGTATTCTTTTAAGATTTTGTTTGTTTTTTTTAAAACTTTTTTTTTAAAGATGCTTTTATCTGTTTTTGTCTGTTGCAAATCAGGGGCCCTAGCAGGTTGAAAGATAATATATAAATATTTTAGTCAATAGAAAAAGAAGTTTGTTGTTGCTGTGTATCTTCAAATTGTTTCTAACTTATGGCAACCCTAAGGCAAACCTATCATGGGGTGTTCTTGGCAAGATTTGTTTGTTTGTTTGTTTGTTTGACCTCTGCCTTTCTCTGAGGGTGAGAGGATGTGACTTGCCAAAGGGCGCCTTGTCGGTTTCCATAACTGGTCTTCAAACCCTGATATCCAGAGTTCTAGTCTAATGTTCAAACCACTACACCATGCTGGCTCTCAAATAAAGAAGATGGGCATATTTTAATGAATAAATGAAGACAAAGAAGAGTGATATCCCTGCAGTAGTGGTGGTGGTGGTGCTGTTGGTGGTGGTATAATAATAATTTCTTATCTGCCTCTTCTTAAGGACCAAAATTGGGGTGGGGGCAACAAGAGATTGAACACATATCACCATGTAAGAAGAATTTGGGAAGTGGAGCCAAATCCTGCATTTTGCCTTGGGCCCAGTTCCAGCTATCAGAGGCCTTGCTCCTCTGATGTTTGTGTCGATCCTCATATTATAGTTCCCCTCTTAAAAAAAAAAAAAGTCTGCAAGAACTGGCACTTCAACAATTGAGAGAGTTGTCAATATACAATATATCATGTTCAAACCTGCCCTCATGTATAAATACAGAAAGTCTGAGTGTCCCCCCGATGAAGAAAAAGAATACACAATATGGATTTTTTTTATTGTGCTTTTTTCGAAGGACTATGATGGCATTTGCTATTTTAAATATGATGACAGAAGTTGCTACTGGTTTTAGACAACATTTTAAAAGAAGTAGATTTAATCAAATGATGACCATAACTCCATAAATTAAATTTAATTCAAAATAGCACAATATTCTGACACAAATTATTTTCATTATTTAATGTACTGTTGCTATTGCTGTTATTGATTTGACAGTCTACCAGATGTCCAATACTCAGAAGCAGCAACAGCAGCAGCAGCAACATTAATATCTATTTATGTCCTACTCCCCCTAAAAACAAAAACAAAACAGACTTAGAGAGACTACAATAATGAATAAAATACAGATAAAAATGACATACAATGCCATAAAAATACAAAAAAAAACTATCTGTAGAATTTATACCATTTAAAACAAATCCATGAAAAAGTATAAAGACAAATTGAAAAGCACACAATAGAAATCCTTGCTATTAGTTCTTAGATGTCTGTCACTATTGAAAAGCTTTCATGTGATGACAGAAAGACAGGAAGGAGGGAGGCTTCTTAGGCTTCCCTTGGAGGCCATGATCACAAGTGATGATCAGAGCATGGTTGAATGATGTTTCTGTCAGATTTGGAAGGGATGGACCAGGAGAAGTTAGTTACTTATGTACATTATTAAGTATAAGCTGATACAAGATTCCAGCCATCATATCTGGTGTAAAGAAGAGGAGATACAAACACATCTAATGTAAGGAAGGACCCATATTAGAACTAGACATTTATGTGAGCAATTATTTGTGCACATAGGGGATACGGGAATGATAGCTAAGTAGAATATTAAATGGTAGTTTTATATGCATGCTCATATCTGTAGAAGATAGGTTCCCCAAGTGTTGTTAAAGTAGGGCATTTTAGCCTGGTATTTTGGTACTGTTTGTTCCAGCTGGCAAATATTTGTCTAGCATGGCCACTCTGAATGTGTTAGCCATTTTTCAGTCAAATCGAAAGAGCAATTAGTGGGCTGGCTGCCAATGCAAGAAATATTTCTTCAGCACATGTTGGGGTTTAGTTATTCCATGATTCTTCCATGACTATGGAACCTCCTGTTCTTGTTTTAAAAGGATTGAAGACCCTGAAGTTCAGAGATAAATTTGGAGTACAGACAGTTTACTTTTATTCATATTACTAAAATAATCCCACTATAGTACAGCTCAAGTTCTGCCAGCTTCAAGACACAGCTAAAAGGAAGGAATAATGTCTAGACAAGCAAGGTCACAACTGCACTGACCTACTAAACATTTCCAAAGAACCATTCCAGTTGCAGAAATAGCAATAGCAAGTACATTTCTATACCATTTATCAGTGAACTAGCATTCCCTAAGCAGTTCACAGTGTGTAAGCCAATTACCTGCAACAAGTTGGATACTCATTTTATTAATCTTTGAAAAGATGGAAGGCTGAGTGAACCTTGGAGCCCTGCCTGTGATCAAACTCATATTGTGTCTGAGCTACTGGCATTTAACCACTGTCCAACCAAGGCTCCCTCCCTCCCTCTCTTGTGGTTTGCCCTGTTAGATATGCTGCCATTGTCTTTCCATCATAGCTTTACGCTGGGAGGTATCGTTTTTTATTGTTTTTAATCTTGTATTGTTTTACTTGTTTTATTGTATTGCTTGGATTTTAAACTATGCTTGATGTTTTAATGTCTTTTTATCTTGTACACCGCCCTGATCTTTTTGGAAGGGCGGTATAAAAATAAAATTTATTATTATTATTATTATGAGCTGGGTGATACATTATATCCTCCTCATGACTGTGGTCACACACTTTTATGACTCTCTGAAGTTTATGAAAAAAGGATGCATGAATCAGCCTGTACCTCCTGTTGCATATCTTCTTTCTAAGCAAGGTGATTTTTTTTAAAAAAAATAAGACTGTATGAAAACCTTAATTTATTTTCATATACAGTTTGCTCTGATGTTGTATGCATCTTTTTTCTAACATACACAATTTTTATAGATAATTTTTAATATGTACATTTTTCTACCCAATATATCCTAATGTAAATCTTTTAGGGGCCAGAGCTGCAACACATAATTCAGATACAAACAGAATCCAAAGGTTAAGTGTTTTCTGCTCTGCATATTAGTCAGAAAGTATAATTTATATCAATTCCTTCAAAAATAATTCCCCAAAATTCATAATAGGTTTATATGATGGCCTGACAACTACAAGCTGCAATGGAAAGGTACAATTTGTATCAATTATTTAAAAAATACAAAACAAATGAAATTCTCCAAAATTCATAATAAGAGCCCTGGTGGCACAGTGGTTAAATGCTTGTACTACAGTCACTCACTGACAAACCATAAGGTGCGAGTTCAATATCAGCCAGGGGCTCAAGCTCGGCTCAGGCTTGCATCCTTCCAAGATTGCTAAAATGAGTACCCAACTTGTTGGGGGCAATTCGCTTATAGTTGTAAACCACTTAGTGACTGCTTAGGTGGTATGAAGCGGTATGTAAATTGAAGCTGCTAATGATATTGCTATGGAAAGAGTTGAGAACGAGGGCAGTGCTTATATTATAGGCTGAAACTCTTTCAAATATTGATTCCCCCCCCCCCCCCAAGGAAACCCATGGGTTCATATACTGTTAGAGCTAGGGATGGCTAACAAAGAATTCCTAGTGTTCTCAACATGCTAGAGTTCTCATATGTCTTTGGAGAAAGCCACAACAGTTAAACTGATATATAGTTGATTAGTTGATCTCTCTATATCTCTCCCTCCCTCCCTCTCTGTATATATGAAAATGGACAAGTGTTACCAACGTAGCTTAGAGCTCAATGGGATATCTGCAAAATTTGGGGAATGAGAAGGATTAGATATGTCCATTAGTTGGGGGAGTTAGACAAAGGGGAAAGGGTTTTGCAAAAGATTAGTTGACTAGTGTAAGGAAATTTACCAAGAAATTGAATCTTGGGCTCCAATATACACTACAAATTGGTTGAGACTTTGTGACTATTGGCTCCTTTACACAAAGACTGTACATGTGAACTTTATTCTATGAGGTGAGTATATTCATGGAACACTTGGTTTCAACATCTGTGAGCTAAGTGTATTGAGGGTACGGAAATTCCCATTTATTTAACTTACTGCTAACTTCTTTGGATATGCTTCTCTGATTTTACATTGTTCATGCAAATAGACCATTGTTAGATGAAAATACTGACACAAACTAGAACCATATCTAGTCTGATATTTGAACCATATTTAAAGGACAGTGTTTCTCATGATGAACAAGAATGGGAATCACATATACCAGTAGTTGCAAAGGTTATTTCACTAACAGTTACACATTAATTTAGTGTGTTTATCTCCCTATGAATGCATACACCATAGGGAAGTTATATAATTTTCCATCTTCTTCCCAAGAGAATGTAGTTGAGTGAGTCAGTCATATTTCATGTAGCATGATTACTAATCTTCTACTGATGGTACTGAATATAGAAACAAAATAATCAACCTCATATGTCAAAACAGCAAGAGGTGGGCTCTCTTGTTCAATAAGAAGAATAATGAGGTTTATAAGAAATCAAATGTTCTGCATAACTCAGCTAAAACAGAGAAGCAAAATGCCATTAAAAATGAATGACTTTAATTAAGAGGGTAAATGAGTTTATTTGTTTGGGATATATTTTTAACTGCAAGACATTAATTAGGACATGATTATTTGAGTTGCTATGGCAATGGTTTTTTTTTTTAATCATAGAATTTTTACAATTGGTTTGTGTTCGGTGTCATGTATGATGGGAAACTACAGCAGTTTGTTTAATTTTAATATATTTTAAAAAAGAGAGCTTGAAATACCATTAAAAGACCACCAGCAACGGACTGGATGATGAAGGAAAGTGTCTTGGTTCTAAACTGCTGCCTGCCATCAAGTAATGGACTGGGTGAGGGTGAACAAACTGAAACTTAATACAGACAAAACAGTTGGGTTACTGGTCAATTGAAAGGCAGATCAGGGAACAGGAATGGATTACATGCCCTCTGAAATCTCAGAGTTGCAGCTTGAGTATACACTTAGACTTGGTCCTGAGTTTGCAAGCCAAATTTCAGTGGTGGTCTGAAGTGCATTTGCACAATTAAAACTAATGTGCCAGCTCCATCTATTCCTGGAGATGTCTAATCTGGCTATGGTGGCATATGCCTTGGTTACATCTCATTTGGACTACTCTACAGGTTGCTTTGGGAAACTCTTTGAAAGTCCCAATTGCTCCAAAATGCTGTGACCAGTTTGCTGACTAAGACTGTTGTTTGATGTTCTGTGCCTTCAAATAGTTTCTGACTTATAGTGACCCTGGGGTGACTCTATCATCGGTTTTTTCTGGGTCTGAGAGTGTGTGACTCGCCTAAGATCACTCATTGGGCTTCCATGGCTAAGCAGGAATTGAATGGTCCTTCAAGCCACCATACAACTCTGGTTCTTGACCAAAGTTACAGGGGGAATATAACTTCTATATTGCACTAATTTCACTTCCTGACACTTCAGTTCCAGGCACAATTCAAAGTGCTGAGGTTCTCCTATAAAGCCTGATATAGCTTGAATCCAAACAATATGAAACTCACTTGAATTTCAAGGTCATCAGGAGAAAGCTCTTTCTTGGGTCTCAGCACTGTCACAAGCATGCTTGGTAAGGCCTTCTTGTTTGCTAATAGAATTGCACTCTCATATGAGACTTGGCTGACCAACTCTCTGGTCTCTTTCACATATCACTCTTGATAATATAAATAAGTATGCAGGTATTCTTTAGAAGAGCGTTCTGATCTGTAATAGTTCTAGGGATATATTTTTTAAAAACGATATTATCCTCACCAAGGAAGGCTATTTCAATACCTAAAAAACCCAAACATTTTCCTCTTATTCCCCACCATTTCATAGCTTTCTGATGAATAAGTTTGTCCAAAATGATGTTTTTTTTTCACTTAAATGCAAAGATGTATGTGTTGTATCTGTACAAATCACAATGATTTGGAAGAAAAACATGTTTTACACAAAATTCCATTTTTCCGCACAGATTTTTTTTTTAAAAAAAAGTTCCCCAAAGTGTGAAAAATCATACAATCTTTCATAAGTATGCCCAACTATTGAGGAAATTTTGAATAAATAGATTTATTACAGCACTTGGCCAGCACAGGAGGAAATGTTTGAAATTCTTCATTGATGTAGAAATTGGACCCAATGTACTATGACTAAATATTTGAGAACCCAAAATGGATCAGAACTATACTGAGTCATTCATCCTAGATAACTGAATTAGAATAGATGACAGTGATCACAAAAAGTTCATTTATGGTAGCTTGCAATTTTATTATTGTATCATTACTCAAGTGAATACTCCACTTAATTCAATTAATGGTGAAAATCAGCACAGACACGGGGCAGATGTCTATTCACTTATTAGAATGTGCATCTGCAAACTGGGGTTTAATGAAGATTGCTGTGGTGTTCTACATTTGTCCCATTTTGCTAGGATTGAATGAAAATGATGGTGAAGTGGTAAAACTATTCTGCCATTCTCCTACTACTTGCTTATGTAGACCAATTCACAGTGCAATTGGTTGCATGTCTACTTGAAACATTTGTCTCATTAAGTCTAATACAGCTGACTCCCAGGTAACTGTGTATCACATTAAAGTTTAACAGGAAAATCAAACTGGATACTTCTGCTAGTACAGGTTGCCTTTACATTCAGGACTGGGAAGAATGATCTCTCCATTACTTGAAACTCTTTGCTCAACTTAAAAATTTGCTCTGGAGGTCTAGGAAATCCCCACATTTTCAGGACTGCTGAAAACTGTAGAGGGGAGCAGAGTGGAAAGAAAGTGATGGTGCTGGAGCTTGGAAAGTTACTGAACGAAACATTTTGTTCTGTTACTTGTTTATAGCAAACACTAATCTGTTATTGTTGTTGTTATTTCCCTAATGATAATGCAAGCAGGCAGCTATTCATTATGTCACACATTATTAGGATGTTAACATCCAAATGATTTTCTTTAATTTGGAACCCCTAGAACTCAACTGGGACTGCAGCCCCCGCGAAAACCACACATTCATTTTAATCTTTGTTAAAACCATTCTCTTTCTTCCTAACTACCAAGGATTATTTTAATGTCTTAATGAAATCTGCTACACCATAAAAAACTGTACATAAATACTATACTATAATTTAAAAAGTTAGAACTGAATAAGATTTAAATTTTATTCCCACCATTCATCCATTGACAAAATAATAAATGATGGAAGTGAAGATAAAATCTAGATAATATAGAAAGAAAAACAGAAAAGACCGACTGGAATTCACTTATCTTTTCTTGTGTTTCCAATAAGTTTTTTTAAAAAACATTTTGAACAGTCTCAGTAAATCATCATTACTCTTCAGAGTTCATTTCTTAAAATAAAAAATTATTTATTCCAAAAAAGGCAAAAAACAATAACAAATACAATTGCAAACAAAAATAAACTAAAATATAAAACATCAACAATTCAAGGTCACATGAGACATAAAAGAGCAACATTACCTAAAAAGAAAGATGAACCCAGAATAAAGAAATACCTTGTTTGTACCAGTTTGATCATCCAAAGACAACCATATTACAAAGGAAGACCCATGTCTGTTCAAACGTTATTGAGATAAAATATAAGTGGGGACCATTGTTCTTCAAAAAGCAGAGGAAGATTTCACTCTCACAATCTTCTAGAGCTTTTCCATGAGCCAAAAATTCCAAAATCGAGACCACCAATCAGTCATATTGAGCTTTCCAGTTTTCCAAAACCTGGCAATCTCAATCCTGGCCTATGCCAACAAAAATGCAATAATATCTTTATTGCGTAATTTCTTGTTTTCCTTAGTAAACACTGAAAGCAATACAAGTTCTGGATAGGGGACAATTTTTTGATTAGTAATTTCTGAAGCTAAGTTAACTATAGAGTGCCAAAATGCAAATACACTTGGACAATCATACCACATGTGCAGGAAGGTACCTATTACTAATCCTCTCCAACAGCATGGGGTGGGGTTCTTAGTAATGCATGCAAGTTGTAGTGATGTGAGGTATCATCTATGCACAACTTTAAGAGCAGTTTCTTTCAGGGCTATAGACTTAGATTTATATGGGAGAGTGCTCCAGATTTTAAGCCACTCTGAATCTGTCATTTGAATGTTTAAATTCACCTCCCGCCTCACTTTATGAATCAGCCAACAACTGAAAATCTCATGTAGCATCCACTTAAATTTTTGCCACTCTGCCTTTAATGCAAGTATCTTCGTTTATACACATGAGTTCAAACAAAGTAAGTGAGCGAGGGAGTTCTTTCCTTCTTACGAGCTGAGCTAAAAGGCATGCAATTTGAAGGAAGCAATGAGTAATATTTATGTCCAGAAAGATTTTTTTTTCAGAGAAAATACTGTTTCTTGTGTAGAAAATGCTGTAGATTGGGATCTATTCTGCAAAAAGAAAATGCATGTGTTTTTGCATGCAGAAAACAGCATTTTCTGCAGAAATCTTATTTTCTGTATAGAAAAAAAGCAAATGTTGAACAAAACAAAACCAATGCACAAATTTTGGTCACACTAAGTCCCTAACTGTGATGATTCTCTACAGACCAAGATTCTTCTCATCAGGGCTTCCTGGTAGTCAAGAAACATTTTTCCAACTATTTTTAGAATATTTTCAGTTTCCCTTCCTATGGTACATATGTGTTAGGAGCTTGCCAAAACACAGTTGCGGTTGTCTTGGCATTTTGCATATTTAGAATGAGTTTTAACAAGCAAACAAATGGGGCAGGGGAAGAGATGAAGGAAATGAAGAGTTTAGTGGTGCCATCATCTTTCTGTAAGGGGAAAGGCAGACTTAAAGTAATGTCAGGAAGAGGAGGATTGGTAAATCTACAGGAGCAGCATTATCCAGAACCAAAAGTATACTGGCTTCTGGCTTCTTCCTTAATGTATTTTCTCTGCATATATATATATATATATATATATATAAAACAAGGGAAGTGGCCTGATAGTTGAAAGCTGCATCATCTGGATCGCTCATAAACCTCTATGAATGAGGAAATGTGATTGTGTGGTGAGAACCGGAGTAAGGTTCCAGCAGATTCGTCATTGTTTTTGCTGCAACTGAATGATACGACCAAAGAATCTTAGAGTTGGAAGAGACCATAAGGGCCATCCAGGATCCTGCCATGCAGGATCAAAGCACTCCCAACATATGACCATCCAAATCCTGTACACCCGTGGGACAATGAATACATTGGCTGAAGAAGAGAAAGTTATTCCTCCTCTAGATTCCATTGCCCAGTGATACGCCAGGACCAGGCCTTCGATTGCCCCTCATATTTAATATCAAGTTAATATTAAAAGGCTGGGAGATGAACTGGGAATGATCCCTCTGTGGATGCCTGGCCCTTTCACACTTGGAAACTTGGTTTGTGCTAGCATGGGATAGAGGGCAGCTACCCTGATGGGATTTCCTGAGCCCCTAGCTTCATCCCTTTGGTGTTAGAGGGCTGTGAAAGGATCTTGGCCAAAGTAAGTATTGTTTGTGATCACATAGGACAGGGAAGTTCTGGCCAGGAATGCTAATCCCTTTTGTACAGTGTGTTCACACCAATCATGTGATTATTCCCCTAATAAAAATACAAATACCTGCTTGGATTTGCCTCTGAAGTCTGTGTGAGTTAGACCTGCTATAGTTGGGTTGGGTTGAAGGCTGCTGTTGCTCTGGCTGTGCTATAACTCTCAATTGAGCTAATATTAAAATTCCCCTAGAGATATATTGATTTGTGGGTGCCCTCCCAGGATCCTGGCAATTTGGGTAGCACTGGAGTGACAGCTACATGGTACTTTATGACAAGGACAGACCTATTGGCTCTGATACATGGGTTGATAGTCTGTGTCTCTTTGTTACCATGTGGGGTTAGGATAGCATATTGCAGCATTTGGATTCATAGCCTGACAATGGTGTAGGCAGCTCACTGTAGTAGCTTTCAGGTGAAACTAAATTTGAATAGTTGTATGAGAGGATAGAACAAATATCAATTTATGATGTAGAGTGGTGGTGGTGGTGGGGGCTTGTTCATTCTAACTCACTCTGGGTAAATTATGAGATAGGAGGCCAAGGTCACCATGAGATGCAGTGTATGCTTGATGGCAACTGCTGCATTACACCTTATCTTCAAAAGTATATATCTATTTAAGGTTACCATTTAAACACAGATTATATTGTCAGCATCTTAAAAGGAAGGGGTGTGTGTGTGTGTATTCTGTGTACAGAGATATATCTATGTATGGAAGGAGAGAGAGAGTGAACCAATTTTCTCCTGTTAGACAAAATAGAGTTTCAGTGATATTATGGCTGCACTCTGATATGTCATTTATTTGGAGCAAATAGAGGGCGATATGCCAGTTGCCATGGCAACAAGTTCCCACTGGAGCTGCAAAAAAAGAGCTCTCGGCATATTTTGAAATGACTTCCTTCCCGTTATTGCCTGAGCTGCAAGAAAGGTGATGCCTGCTGCAATTATATACAAATGAATGTGTTTAATTTTAAGAATGGAGTTGCATTTTTCGAGTTGTTAGCATCCAGCAAACTGGAGCAGAATGAAAGAAAAGCATGGAAAAAAGAAGTGTTAGTTCAGATAGAAGAGCTTGGATGGTTAGCAGTCTGGTCATGTCTCATTTTCTTGAGTGTGTACTTAGCTAGAAGGTGTAATTTATGAGCAATTTATTACAGCCAAACTCTTCTTTTTCTCATGCTTGTTTGAATCCTATTCACCTGGTACTGTTCACTGAGATAATCACATGTTTTCTCTGGATGGATGGATGGATGGATGGATGGGATGGCTAACAGTTACCTAGGCAGCATTTGTTACACTGAGTCAGCTCAATCTAAATATACATCCTATTGAATGGATGAATGAAATAAGAGAGAGAAGATACAATATAATGGGGGGGGGGGGAGAGGTGGGTATATTCTTTATGAGATTCTCAAGGTCTCTAGGGTTGCGGCAACCTTGACTGTTCTCATCTCTGCTTCACGTAAGGTGCTCAACACACAAAAAGGTAACAGCTGAAGCTTTTTGTGGAATTGAAATAAGTGCAAGACTACATGTTGAGCATGTCCTTCTTTTAACCACCCCTAACTAATTCCTGTGGCTTTGGCATAAAGTTATTCTGGTGAACATTCTGCTGAATATGCAGAATCTTCTGCTGATGTTGATGCTTACCACAATGCTTTCAGTGTTTTTTCCTAAGAAAGCTACAGGCATAGAAGCAAGTCAAGTCATTTGACATTCCCACTATACTTGTTACACGGCATGAAAACAACCCAGTTTTGCCCTGTTGACAACTCTAAATTCTCCTCTCTTGAAGGCAAATGAAGCTGGAAGGAATTAAATTATATATTGGGAGATAGATTTTCTTCACTTCTGCCATTCTCAGTTTCAGATTAACCACAAGAAACAAATCAACAGAAGGAAAAATATCAATATAGGTGAATCCTCCTCCTTTCATGGAGAGGGATATGGAGGGAAGATATCTAAAGAGGGATATGGAGGGAAGATCAAGTAAACTTCTCCAGTTTTCTTTGTACAAAGAGTGGAAGTTGAACTGGAATGCTCTTCTTGTGCCCTCTGAGGGATGCAAACATAGCTTGGCTCTGAGGGATGTAAAAAACTGATAAATTTACTTGGTCAGATTTGAAAGTTATGACAAACCATGGTTTGCTGTGTGGAATAAATCTGGGCAGATCTCAGGCAGGCATGCGTCCCAGTCATACAGTGCAGTTATCAGGAAATGATTGGATGCTTTCACTTTCAATTTTTATATATTGCAATTTAGCATTATGTATAGCTTCAAAACTCTGGATGGTTTCCTGTCCCCAGATGTAGCAGATCTACTTAGGTAGATAGGAGACTACTAAGAATAGCAGACACTCACAAGAGGTGTCAAAATTGATAGCAACCTTAAAGTTGAAGCTGGCCCTGGTCAAATTTCACCAGGTAGCCCTGGTGGTGCAGTGATTAAATACCAGTACAACAGCCACAACGTTGTGAGTTTGATCCCACAGGGCACCAGATTGACTCAGCCATCCATCCTTTCATAGGTTGATAAAATGAGTGTCCAGCTTGTTGGGGGCAATTTGCTAACAGATTGTAAACCACTTAGAGTGTGCTCTATTAAGTGGTATAGAAATGTAAATGTTATTGCTATTGCTGTCCTATGGTACTGTGGAATTGACCTCACATTGATGTCTGAATAAGCTTTTCAATTTTGCTTTAGTAGCCATGAGTAATGAAAAATGCACTGGGAGTGAAAATCTCTATTAACATGATATTTGTCAACCTCCCTGTTGAAGTTATGTGCTTAAAAAGGTGGCAACTTTTACCCTGAAGGCACCAGATCCCACCTGATCTTGGAAGGTAAACAGGGTCAGTAACTTGGATGAGAGACTACCAATGTATAGCAGGTGCAGTAGGCTATATTCCAGAGGAAGGAACTGGCAAAACCACCTCCGATTATTCCTTGACTAAGAAAACACTATGAAATTCATGAGTTGCCAGTTGACTTGAAGGCACATACACTGCAAGACCGTAAGGAAAGAAGTTTCTGAGAAATATTAAATTGTGTGGTGTGTGTTTAAAAAAATATTTTGTGTTTTGTTATTTTTAAAATGTCACAGAAAAGAGAATTTAGAATTTGCAGAATGCATCATGAAAATCTAGGCTTGCTCAGTGAGGATGACACTGATAGCATGCTTACACTGCAGAGCTGGGGGCTGTGCTGCTTGTGTAATAAACAGGGTTAACTGGGATTTTGCTGCTATCTCACTCTCTGCTACTATAGGCCAATGGAGATCAGAAGAACATTTGTTCTCATTATTGTTTCCCTCTCTCCTTTCTCTGACTTTTTCTACTGTCTTACATCTTAGCAGCCTATTCATTATACACTGGTCAACAACTGTACGTGAAATCTTGCATGCTGGTCTCTGCAAATAAGAATACAGAGATTGGCATAATTACTGAAGTTGGCTGCTCTGTATGAATCTCTCTCTCTCTCACACACTCTCTCTCTTCTTTGTCTTATAATTATGCTCTTCTATATTAGTCATCTTGATTATAAAATGCAGGTTTGCTTGTAACTAGAGTTGCTTGCAAAACCTGGATTGAACTGGATTTTCATGTCAGAGCCTAGGAGGGCTCTGGAGTTTAAAGAAAGCATATAGTCAACGTCTCAAGGCATACAATGGGATTAAAGAGGACCTTGCCATCTCCGAGATTCTATGACACCTAGAAGCCACCTCTGTCCAGGTCATTTAAGTAGACAATGGCCCTTGATATGTAATGCACCATCACCTTACTGTCTGGAAATCATGCTCCCATTTTGGGAATGTGTAGAAACAGGGGACTTGATGCATCCAGACTAGTCATATATACCATCTCCAGACCCTCTGTGTTTATCCTACCAAAGTACACACAGTGATGATTCGGAAACAAAGCCCAATCAGAAGGCTGAGCAAACCTCTCTCAGCATGAGGCAACTTTTCTCTGACTCCTCCTCAGGAAGAAAAAGCTGAACATAACATATTAATCATCATAACCCTGTCAATGATCCATCAATGATCCAGGTTGGACTGAAATGAACTCCCACAAAATGTGGTTTCTCTCAATCTGAGGTGGGACAGTTTGGCCCTCCCTGAAATGTTTTTTTGGTGTGAAGACACGTGGAATGTTTCAGGAATTTAGAATGAGGAACAGTGTCTCAATATGGTAGTAGTTATGGACTTTTTAAAAAAGAAAACACATTAATTTTTAAGAAATGGTGTTTGCTGAGGCAGCTTGTTACCTCTTTGTTGGAGTTCAAAAATACCTGCTGTAAGTTCCTGAGCAGTGACAGCAACAATAGATGACATTTTTAAAGCTCAGAATAATCTACAGCAGTAGTTCCCAAACTTGGATTTTACAGATGTTTTGGCCTTCAGCTCTCATAATTCCCAAATGTTTGCCAAGCTACCTGGGTCTTCTGGGAGCTGAGGTCCAAAACCTTGAAGAACCAAAGTTTGGGAACCCCTGCTCTACAGTGAGGCTTGGTGTCTCATGTTAATGTCATTCCAGATGCATTGGAAATGGTTGAGGTTCAGGGAACACGACCACCAGAATTCTACTCTAGTTGTTACCTTTTGTTAGAAGCCAGCAGGGCCTAGACCTTTGGCTTGTGGCAAGGTGGTGCTTCTTTGCTCCCCAATTCCATACAGAGAACTAGGCTAGGGAAGAGTGCAGGGAAGGAAGCAGTGGCAGGCATAGCAATGTTCTCCAGCATCTCACCAATCCTCAGCTTCTGTTTCCTGCTTCCACTCTGCCATTCCATCATGTTGCTTAACTTCTAGGGATGGCCTTGGTAGTTTGAGAGCTTAATTGTTGATCCCCCTCCTTCATCTGTTGCTTCTTGTCTTTCCCCTACCTCTCCAAAAGAGAAAGACCTAAGCTTCATAACAGTCGTTGTAGGAGCAACAGGTTAGAAATGTAAATTAAATCCACCTTTCTGGTATGGTAGGGAAAGTAGGTCCTGCAGCTTGGAGTTTCCCTAAACTTTTTGTGAGGTTATCATGGTTTGGGTTCATGAGCTGGCTGCAGTAACTTAGGGGCTGTGCAGACCAGCCATTAAGGCTGGCCTGGGGGTGGAGTTGGGGCGTGGCATCCATACGACATATCCTGACTCTGCCCTCATGGCGGCAAGATGCTGCGCACCACTCTACATGGCATGTGGCATCATTGCGCTCCTCTAGTGCTGTGTTTACATGATGCAGCACCAAAGGAATGCATTGAAGCTGCAGCGCCATGGCTATTTGCGGCTCCTTTTTGCATCCTGGAAAGGCCAGATAGGGGCTGTGGCATGGCTCTGATCCAGCACAGCTGAAGGAGGTTGCAGGCTGCCCCTTAGGTGAGGTATGCACAGCCTCTTAGTAGCCTTTCCTAGGGATTTCCTCCCATAGGTCAAAATGACAATGTTTGTCTGGATTTTCTTTAAAAATATGCATTCTGTGGAATGTGTGGAGTCTGTCATCAGATTCCTTGTCTATGCAGCCCAAGGCTTACAATGTAATGAAGTCTTACCTGAGCCAGAATCCTCCAGCATTAATCACACTGGCTGGGTCCTTTGGGAGGTGGATTGCATCACACCTGGAGGGCTTCAGATTCACCAGGCCTGGTATTAACTTCAGCAACACATTCTTTAAAAAGAGACTTTTTCAATCCAGCAATACATTTCAAAGAGTGGTGTCAAGGCCATTCAAGGAGCTAACAGTTCGCTACTGCACCGCTTTCTGCATTTCTTCATTGCGCTGCCATGGATATGAAATGGCTACAATGCAAAACCTACACTGTTAATACTAAAAACTCCTTATTTGTAACCTTTTAAACTGAGCGGCTGTGCAGACAGCACCTAAGAGGAGGACCTCAGCTGTCCCTTTTACAGCCAGATCGGGGGCATGGCAACCACATGCTGAAGCCCCAATCTGGCCTTTCCAGGGCATGAAAAGGAGCCACAAAAAGCAGCTCCTTTTTGCGCCCTAGAAAAGGCACAACACCTTGGCTTTATGGCACTCCTTTGGTGCTGCGTCATGTGGATGCAGCACCAAAGGAGCATCTTGTTGCCACGTGCTATGTGGTACAGCAAGCCAAGCCAGAATCAGCCTTCCTTCTCTCCCCAACTCCACCTGGGCAAAGAAAGCAGCAGAGACCAGGCAGCAGCAAGAGGGTGTGGCAGGAGTGGTAAACTATAAAGCCACTCCTTTTCCAGCCCTCAGGAAGACCACCAAGCCAAGCCAGAAGCAGCCTTCCTTCTCTCCCCAACTCCACCTGGGCAAAGAAGGCAGCAGAGGCCAGGTAGCAGCAAGAGGGTGTGGCAGGAGTGGTAAACTATAAAGCCACTCCTTTTCCAGCCCTCAGGAAGACCACCAAGCCAAGCCAGAAGCAGCCTTCCTTCTCTCCCCAACTCCACCTGGGCAAAGAAGGCAGCAGAGGCCAGGCAGCAGCAAGAGGGTGTGGCAGGACTTGGGCGTGGGGAGACGGCCAGCCTCATCCCACCTGTGGCCCGCCCCCACCACACTTTTTTTCCCCATAAACGCCTCTTAGTGGTTCTACTGAGGCACTGTTATTCAAGGACACGGGCGAGCCCTGTAACGAATACAATTGCCTTAAACTGGGCCCAATGATAAAACAGACCATCAAGACTTTGGTTTTTTTTTTACCTATCTTACACTGATGTTGCTCAGTATAGGGACTGATACCTCTGGAACTGGGGATGGGAATAGTCTGGGAGCGAACATTAATGTGATAAGGGGGCAGGGAAGATATGGTGGTAACAGAGTGAACACATGTTACAAAAGAAGTAGGGATCGATGTTTAATATCTATTCCTTCTTCAGTTCACTCTGTTTCCCAAGTAGGTTGGTGAGCGTACCAACCATTCCACAATCCCTTAATCTGCTCCTCTGCAATGTCAGGTCGGCCAAAGGTAAAACCCATATCATCCACGACCTCCTTGTGGATGAAAAGGCTGACCTGGCTTGCTTCACCGAGACCTGGCTGGGAGATGCCAGTGCTGCTACGTGGGCACAGGCTCTCCCAGCTGGTGATACAGTCAGTGAGCAGATAAGGGAAAGTGGGCGGGCGGCGGTGTGGCTATAGTCCATAAAACCAACCTAACTTTGATCAGGAAACCTGTCCGGAAAAGAGTCCACATCGAGTGTGTGTACCTTAGCCTGAAGACTAGGGACAGTCTGGGGATTCTGTTGGTTTACCAGCCACCTCATTGCTTAAAAGACACCCTGACTGAGCTGACTCAGCTGGTCTCTGAGTTGCTGTTGGAGTCCCAAGACTTTTGGTCTTGGGTGACTTCAACATCCCTCTAGAGACCAGCCTTTCTGACTTATCTGGAGCAGCTCGGGAGTTCATGGAATCCATGACAAACATGAACCTATCCCAATTGGTTAACGGGCCTACCCATTGTGCAGGTCACACACTTGATGGGATTTTTAGTACGGAACAGGAATATCCATGGGCGGAGGTAACCAAAACCTCTGCATTGTCATGGATGGATCATTTCCTCATCAAGATGGACCTTAAAGCTGCACCTCGCCCCCTTGGGGGTGGTGGACCCATTCAAATGGTCCTCCCGCGAAGGCTAATGGAATCGACTGGTTTCCAGAAGGCCCTGGAGGATTTAATGGTTGGTAATGCCAGCGAGTCCGTCGAAACCTTGGTGAATACATGGAACACTGACCTTCCTAAAGCTCTCGACTCAATCGCCCCTGAGCGTCCTCTCCAACCCGCTCCTAACTGTAAGCCCTGGTTCACAGAAGTACTCAGGGAGATGAAGCGGGTGGGACGATGACTAGAGTACAGTGCAGATGGCGGAGACTCGTCTCTTATCCGATAGAACTCGCCATAGGCAGCACCTTTGCGCCTATCAGGAGGCTTTACATGCAGTGCGGAGATCCTTCTGCTCTGCACGCATCTGCAGAGTCCTGTTCAGCAGACCTGTTTAAGGTGGTGGGGGAGCTGACACAGGTTCCTCCTGCGCCAAATCCCCTGCTCGACCCCACGATGGCCTGCTGTGATGCATTTAACACCTGCTTTGCAGACAAAATCTCTCGGATAAGAGCCGACTTAGATGCAAATGTTTTAGCAGTATCTATAAATGAGGCACCTAGCAACTCCGTTGTTGTTACCTTACTGTATGAGTTTCAATCTGTAAGTACAGATGACGTGGACAAGCTCCTTGGAAGTGTGAGGAAGACGACCTGCTCTCTCAATCCATGTCCATCATGGCTGGTCGTCCAGGGAGGGGACACATGAAGACATTCCTTCGGAATGTAGTCAATGCGTCCCTTATGAAAGGTATAATTCCATCCTGTCTAAAGGAGACGGCTGTAAAGCCTCTCCTGAAGAAACCTTCCCTTGATCCCCTGGACAGAAACAACTATAGACCAGTTTCCTTGCTGCCGTTTTTAACCAAGGTGATTATGAGAGCAGTCGCCTCCCAACTCCAAGCTGTCTTGGATGAAACCGTTTTTCTTGTTCTGTTTCAAACCAGCTTCCGGGCAGGATATGGAGTCGAGACTGCCATGGTTGCTCTGATAGATGACCTCTGCTTGAGCATCGACAGGGGTAGTGTGACCCTGTTAGTGCTCTTGGATCTCTCAGCGGCCTTTGACACTATAGCTCATGCCATCCTTTTGGACCGTCTGAGGGAGATGGGCATCAGAGGCACTGCTTTGCAGTGGTTACGGTCCTTTCTCTCTGGCAGGTCCCAAAAAGTGAGGCTCAGGGACAGTTGCTCCTCCAAAATCGAGCTTAATTGTGGCATCCCTCAGGACGCCATCCTGTCCCCGATGCTATTTAACATCTATATGAAGCCGCTGGGTGAGATCATCCGGAGGCATGGAGCGCAGTGTCATCAGTACGCTGATGACACTCAGATATACTTCTCCATCACCAGACCATCTGCTCAGACCTCAGATGGCGTCTCTTCTCTTAATGACTGCCTGGCAGCGGTAATGGATTTGATGAGGGAAAACAGATTGAGGCTTAATCCAGACAAAACAGAGGTACTGACAGTCACCGGTCCGAAACCAGGTCTGGGAATACAACTCCCGGTCCCAGATGGAGTCACACTCTCCTCGAAGGACTCTGTTCACAGTCTGGGGGTACTTCTAGACTCGTCGCTTCACATGACTAGTCAGGTGAATGCAACGGTCAGAAGTGCCTGTTATCAACTTCGGCTGATATGCCAGCTATGCCCTTTCCTGGAGATGAGGGATCTGGAAACTGTGGTACTTGCCTTGGTCACCTAACGTTTAGATTACTGCAATGCGCTCTACATGAGGCTGCCCTTGTGCTTAACATGGAAACTCCAGTTGGTTCAAAATATGGCAGCCAGATTAGTCACTGGGGCATCAAGGAGAGAGCACATAACACCTGTGCTAAAATCTCTCTACTGGCTGCCGATTAGTTTCCGGGCACAGTACAAGGTGCTGGTTTTGACCTTTAAAGCCCTACATGGCTCAGGTCCATCCTATCTAAGGGACTGCCTCTTCCCATATGAGCCCACTTGCACACTCTGAGCCTCTGGGAGGAATCTGCTACAGCCTAAGAAAACTAGGATGGTGCAGACCTCCCAGAAGGCCTTTTCCGCTGCCGCTCCCAGGCTGCGGAATGGCCTGCCGGATGAGATGCGCCTCATTACAACCTTGGACAGCTTCAAGAGATCCGTCAAGATGCATCTCTTCTGGAAGGCCTTCCCCAACAATGATTAAATCTATTCCACTGTTGTCCATCTAGACTCACCCTCAGAGACATTAGTCACTTCGAGGCCGCCTATCATTTTAATGAGAGCCACATTAATGTTCTATGGTTTTATCTACTGTTTTTAATCTTACCTCAGTTTAATTCTATCTTAAGGGCTGGAAAGAGGGATTGGGTTGCTATATTTTAATTGTATCTGTATTTTATATATTGTACCCCGCCCCAATTGCTCCCCCAGAGGGGCAGGATATAAATAAATTATTATTATTATTATTACTACTACTACTACTACTACTACTGTGTTTACTATCACACCACCCTGGGGCTGGGGCTGGCGCTGGGGCATGTGTCATATGGACACTATGCCCCAACTCTGCCCTCAGTCTGGCCTTTAAGGCTGGTCTCTGCACAAAGCCTGAGTTTCTTCAGACTTAAAAAACAAAACAGAAATAATAAGGTAGTATTTGTGCAGGCCAGCATGGTGTAGTGGTTTGAGTGTTGGACTCTGCCTTTGGAGACTAGGGTTCAAATCCTTGTTCAGCCATGGAAATCCACTGGATGATATTGGATAAGTCACACTCTCTCAGCCCCAAAGGAAAGCAAAAGCAACCCCCACTGTGAACAAATCTAGCCAAGAAAACCCCATAATAGACTCACCTCAGGGTTACCAAAAGTCAGAAATGACTTGAAGGCACACAACAACATGAAAACATGGCTACATAGTTCACTATATCTTGTATCTTGCCAGTAGTGCAGCATTCTGCTTCAGCCTGTAAGCAGGACTAACACGTGTTAACAGAATGGCCAGATAAGACAGTCTGAATAAGATGACTGGTAGTCTCAGTAAATATTCCTGCTACGCTAACTTCAGAATGGAAGTAAAGGACAGCTTAGCTTAGTCTCTGTGCAGAGTCTTAATCCATGGATCAATTCTTCCCTGGCCTAGTTACCTGATTCCCAGCCAAGTCAGGAAATAGATATGAGGTTTCAAGGAGGAATATTAATTGGAATCATACACACTTCTTCTTTTACAGTTGATTGTGCAATAGATTTGGAAAGCAATTTGGCATTCAAACTCAAACTTCTTGTTTTACTTTAAATTACTCAAAATGACATAAGACTCTGTTTTTAGCCAGTCAACATATTGTTTAAATTAAAAGATTTATTTTCAACTTCATGACTACTGTTGTGTAATGTGCCATGGTAGCTGGAAAAGTACATTTTAAAGTATTTATTTATTCCTGACATTTATATGTCACTTGTCATGTCACACTCAAGTTGGTTTCAGAGTCACCTTGATGTAAAATATTGAAATATAAAATCACCACAATTTAAGGTATAACCTGTCTTTTAAACATGGGATGGGCAAACTGTCATTTGTGGGGGTGACTATGATACTCCTGATAATTCTGTGGATGTTCTAAGCACACTTCTAGTCCTCAAGAAAATTTTGTTGTTGTTGTTAACTGCCCTCAAGTTGATCTCGACTGATGGCAACTCTATGGATGAGACATCTCGAAGACCCTCTGTCCTCCACTACTCTGCTTAATTCCTGCAATCCCCTACCTGTGAACTCTTTAATAAAGTCCATCCATCTGGCATGTGACCTTCCTCTCTTCCTACTTTCCTCCACCTTTTCCAGCATTATTGTCTTTTCCAATGAGTCCTTCCTTCTCATGATGTGTCTGAAGTACGACAGCCTCAGTTTGGTCATCTTGGCTTACAGGGAGGTTTCTGGCTTAATCTGCTCCAGGACCCATTTGTTTGTCCTTTTGGCTGTCCATGGAATCCTCAGAACTCTTCTCCAGCACCACATCTCAAATTAATTGATCATCCAGCTCTCACATCCATACATGGTAATAGGGAATATGATGGCTTGTATGATTTTAACTTTTGTGCCAAGTTGTATATCTTTGCATTTTATAATCTTTTCTAGTTCTTTCATAGCCACTCTCCCCATTCTTAATCCTTTTCTAATTTCCTGATTATAGTCCCCATTTCTATCACTGTTCGATCCGAGGTATGAGAATTCTTTTACTATTTCTATTTCTTCATTGTCTAGATTGAACTTGTGAAGGTCTTCAGTGGTCATTATTTTTGTTTTCTTTATGTTCAACATTAAGTCTGCCGTTGCACTTTCTTCTTTGAACTTCTTTAGCAATTGTTCCAGGTCTGTGAGATTTTCTGCTAGTACTATGGTGTCATCTGCACATCTTAGATTATTGATATTCCTTCGTCCTGTTTTCACTCCTCCTTCTTCTGTGTCCAAGCCTGCTTTTCTTATAATATGTTCTTCATACAAGTTGAACAGATAGGGTGAAAGGATACAGCCTTGTCTGATCCCCTTGCCATTTGGGAACCATTCTGTTTCTCTGTGTTCTGTTCTGACAGTAGACTCTTGTCCTGAGTACAGATTCTTCATAAGGACTATGATATGTTGGCACACCCATGTCTAAGGGCATTCCATAGCCTTTTGTCCAGTCAAAGGCTTTGCTATAATCTATAAAGCACATGCTGATTTTCTTTTGTAATTCCCTGGTACACTCCATTAGCCATCGTATGTTTGTGATGTGGTCCCTAGTGCCTTTTCCTTTCCTGAACCCAGCTTGAAGCTTGGTGATTCCTCTCTCCATGTATGGTTGGAGACTATATTGTGGATTTTTGAGCAAGATTTTCCTTGTGTGCTATGTGATATGGTGCTATAGTTGCTGCAGTCTCTTGTGCCTCCCTTTTTTGGATGGAGATGATATTGATCGCTTCTAATCTGTTGGACATTGTTTTGTTTTCCATATCTGTTGACATGTTGGTTAACACTGAAGTTAACCCTGTCAATGTGGATTTCAGCAATTCAATTGGAATATCAAACAGATGATATTTCTCTTACTGCAGTTTCCACCTTGCTTTTTTGAATTTGGGGTTCATCTTCATATGGCTCTTTGTTCCATGTGTCCTTCATTCTCAAAAGAATGCAGGCATTTAAATATTTGATAGAAATTTACTATATGGATTCAGAAAGAAAATGTAACTGGAACAAAGCCTTCATTTGTTTTGTGTATTCAGCTTTCATGATGGCCATACTATTTTTTTCCACAAAAGTTGACAAGCTTTTTGTGTTTTGAAAATATAAGTTGATTTATACAACCTGGAAATATTACACATTTGTCTGAGGATGGTGCTTAAATATCTACATACATAAGACATATGATGTAATAAACAACAGATTTATATACTTCAAAGAAATAGCCATATTAGCCTGGAATATCAGTATGTGAAGAGATCTTGTAGCACCTTTGAGAATAAGGCTGCATCTATGCTCTAGAAATAATGCAGCTTGACACCACTTTAAGTGCTGTAGCTCCTTCCTATGGAATCCTGGGATTTGTAGTTTTACAAGGTATTTAGTCTTCTTTGTCAAAGGGTGTTGGTGCCGCACAAAACAATAAATCCCAGGATTCTGTAGTTTTCTACCACAGACACAGTGCTGCTGGAGCACCACAAACTGCTACCTGTGTTATCAGGCGGACAGCGTGGCACCGACTTTGGGGCGTCATTGGAGTGTGCAGCATCTAAACGCTGTGCTCAGACACTGCTCGAAATCTGGCTCAAAGGGACAGTTTGTTTCACTCCTTAGTTAGTTCCTCAGATGTATGGAGTCAATGAAACCTTACACTACAATTGCTTTTTCTCAGTTAGCCTCAAAAGTGCTACAAGATCCCTTTACATACAGGTATATATACTGTTGTGTTTAGTCTTTCAATCTTTACACCTCACAAATTAGGGATAATGATTACCAAAATCTAATATATTTGTGGCTGCATAAATTTCATTGATGAGTAATGGGTGTGTCACTATACAATTTGGAATAAATTTTGTAATCATGAGCTTTTGGAGACTGATGTGTTATGGTGTCCATGTGCTGTGTTGTTGTGGTGCGCCTTTAAGTTGTTTCTAACTTATGGGGTTTTCTTGGCAAGAGTTGCTCAAAGGAGGTGTCCCATTGTCTTCCCCTGTGTCTGAGAGCATATGACTTGCCCAAGATCATCCAGTGAGTTTCATGGCTGAGCAGGAATCGAACCCTGATTTCTCTACACTGAAACCACTATGCTACACTAGCTATCTCATGTAATATTACCTCCAGGAAATTTTAATTTGATGTGTTAGCCATGGCAATAAACTGTATAGAGATTCAAATACAACCTAGAAGTCTATTCCAGTATTTAATAACTTGGTTGATTTTTGGCATTTATAGAAGCGAACTATCTTTAAGAGCTGTCCATGGTCCTACAGATTATGCAGGGCTAACTCCTTTGTTCAGAGGATTGTTCTCCTTTAGATTTTTCCCTCCAGCTTTATTTCACCAACTCCTCGCTAGTTATCCAAATACTGATTTCCACTGTCTTTTATGTTCTGACTGACAATGGAGAACTAATATTCCCAGGTGAGATCACTTGACCCCAGTGGCCAATACAGCATATTATCTGTGAGTGATAGTGTGACAACTCCTATATTTTTGTTATAGTTATTGAGCAGAGAAGGAGGAACAAGCTCCTGTAATTTTAGTAAGAATCTTAACTGGCCAAAACATTTTGATGTCTGAGATGAAAGGCAAAATGATGTCACCCTGCATTCTACACCCAAAAGCCAACTGGACTAGCAGTTATATCTTACTTCAATACATATGACTGGACAACATTCCCACTCAACATATGAGGACAGAAAACTAGTTTAGGGAGTAAGGACAGGCTGAACAGCACACATATCTCTGCGGTTCAAGAGATGAAAATGTCCAAGGGATGTGTACCCCATATCCATCCATTACCATTTGAGGCAGTGTAATGGAAGGGCTAGTAAGAAATACTTGCAGGTGTCACTTGACATATGGAAGTCAAAGAGAATTTGCACAAACAAAAACAAGGTAGTAGCTAGAATTGACATTCCATTTATACATTGATGATATTTTTATCAAGACAAACCATACATAGGGGCTTTCTAGATTGGCAGGAAAGTGTGACATGAAGTTGCCTTTTCCTTAATGCTTAGCAGCTGCACCACAGCCTTTAGATGGAGCTGCGCTGTTCCGCAGTTTTTAAAAAAGAAGCTGGGAAAACCAGCACCTTTTTAAAGGTCCTTCTTCTCCCCTAAAACGCAAAAAAAAGCATTTTCATGGCACACTTTCCCTTTTTCTCATCTAAAGGCTAGACTTTCATGCAGCCATGAACACACTTCTTTTTGCCAATCTAGATCAGGCCATAGAATTGTTTCCTGAATCTGCTCAACCCCTTCCCCTGCCATACTCTTATACAGCAATCTCCAGCATCTGTGAACACCCGCTAAATCTCCAGGGGCCTGTTCACCCTACATAATTAGATTCCTATGATTCCAGTTCTATTCTCTGGAATCCTGGGATATGTAGTGTGTTGTTGATATGTGCCTTTAAGTCATTTCCAATTTATACTGACTTAAGGTGAACCTATCATGTGTTTTTCTGGGGTTGAGGACATGTGACTTGCTTAAGGTGACCAGTGGGTTTTCGTGGCCTAGAAGGGAATTGAACCCATATCTCCAGAGTCAAATCACTACACCACACTGGCTCTATATGCAGTTCAGCTAGGGGTATGTAGAATGCTCAGTCAGAGTTCAAGTTCTTCACCAAACAGCAAACCCCAGGATTCCAGAAGATCTTTTGACCACAGGATCCCTGACCACAGTTCTCCTTAACATTCATTCACTTGATTCCTAACATCATGTTGGTTGCCCATTAGGGTGATAACCAGTAAGCATTTGAAAAGCTATCAGAATCAGTTCCTGCTCAAAGTATGCAACATGGACTTGTGTAGTGAAGACAGTGCCTGAGGATTTATTTGTTTCTTTCTGTTGTGGTTGGCTAGAGGTGAAAAATAATATTTGAAATTTGTTGTTCCTAGGTTTCCTAACAGTCAAGAATCCCAATAATAGTAATAATAATAGGATCAGCAAGAATTTTGTACACTCTTCTAGTACTGAATCCCAATTTTTCTGTGCAAAAATTTGGGCTGTTCAAATACAAGATAAATACTGAGAAGGAATTATCATGTTTCCCCAAAGTAGGGAGCGAATTGCTTTAATTATTTGCCCTCAAAGATATGAATGAAATAGTTTATATTCTATCCTTAGACCTATGGTAAGCTGTTAGCTTAGTACCTATTGCCAGAAATAGAAAAAAACTTCTATTTCATCCATTTTATAAAAGTCTATCTTACCACACATGGATGATAATGCTGTACCATTCAACCAGCCCATCCTCATCCTGGAAGGATTATGCTGTAGTCGCTTTGTGATGTTAGTCACTATCTCAGCTGGCTATGTAACATTCCCCTTCCGCCATTAGAGTTACATTAGGAAATGCTCTTTACTTCATTTGGTTTTTCCAGGGATGTGTAAAGAAGAAAGAACAATGAGTATGGTTCAGTGCCTGTGGGTTTGCTTACTTGTCTCTGTATAAACTGGATTTTAAATTAACATAAATTAGTTAGAGTTGTTTAAAATAAGAGGTGGGGTGGGGAGCAAATTTAAACTTCTGTGATACTCATGGCAGTTACTTGACTTAATTGTTTCAAACTGCTAAAACAGAAATGAACATCTTGTTATTGGGATCATGGCTTTTCATGCATTGCACGGAAATAGCTAAGTGTTTGGAGCTGAGCACAAAGAAAAGGTCACTAGGTTCTGCATCTGTGCTTCTATATTTGCACATGTTGCTAAGCAATGCATGGAAATCATAGCCCTTAGCTCCAAGATTGCCTTTTCAGACATCCATTATTAAAAGGAAATAAGCAACTGTACTTAGTAATATAATTTTACACAATTACTGGGCTGTTATTTTTTCTGACCCCCCAATGTTTAAAAGCTAAGAATAAATACCGTTACATTTGCTTATAAACATGTTTGGTTAGAGTAGGGAGTATATTCTATCAATCTTCAGTCTCAACTGATGTGAATTACATCATGTGGTGTGTATGTTTTTAAAAAACTTGATAAATGGCAAAAGGCATGTCTGTTGATGTTCAAAACATGTCACCAAAGATTAAGAATGGTCTCTGTATCTTATTTTCTCATATTATCATGGGTGATTTATCAGAATGTCATGGGAATGGTCTTCTGACAACAGCTCAAAGGTAGGCAGGTCCATCACATTATTGTTGTTGCTGTGTACCTTCAAGACTTTCCTGATTTATGTGACCCTAAGGCAACCCTATCATGGGTTTTTACCTGGCAAGATTTGTTCAGAGGAGGTTTGCTGTTGCCTTTTCCTGATGTTGACAGCATGTGACATGCTCAAGGTCACCCAGTGGATTTTATGGCCGAGCTGGGAACCGAACCTTGGTCTCCAGAGTTGTAGTCCAACACTCAAACCATTATGCCATGCTGGCTCACCAAATGAATTAGGAAAGACTTTCTAATTCATCTGTGCCTGGAAAGAATTAAGTCTGGAGGCAACAGCTTTGGAAAGAACTGTTGGTGGTATGAGTGTACTTTTAAAAAAATCTTTATTCAAAAAGGCAATTTCACATATACAAAACCTTCCACACATATACCATCCATAAATGTATCCCTATAGATAGCACACCATTTATATTGAATAATTCACATTTATCCAACCCATCAGTTACCTATGGACTATATCTTTCAGCTACAACCCCCCCCAAAAAGAACCAAACCATCAAATCTATAATTTATCTTCAAACCCTTCTTAAGACATCTATATCTTCTTCATCTTTATCATCTCTCACTTTCATCTTTTCCCATTCAAATACCTTCTAGTACTTCCTACCCTTGTATCTTTCTTGAACATTTCTCATTAATTTTTTATATCAGAAATTTCATTTCTAATCTAACTGATCATCTCATAGTTCTATCTATCTATCTATCTATCTATCTATAATTGATATAATCTATAATTGATATTGGACCACATCTTAAAAAAAATTAAGACTGTTTTCCATTCACCATAAACTACAGCTGCTGGTTTTTTCCTTTAACAATTGATTGAGCGGCTGCACAAACCACCCCTAGAAGCGCTATGTCACCCCTGGAAGCACTGGGTTGGGGACACAGCAGCTGCATGCCCCAACTGGTGTAAATAGGAACCACAAAATGTGGCTCCTATTTCCACCCTAGAACGGGTGCCATAATGGCCGCAGCATGGCCTTATGATGCCCATTGTGTGCAACCCCATGTAAGTGTTTGGCACGAGCAACAGCATCATGGCATGCCCCGTCTCTGTGGGCATGTACTAAGGTGGTTCCTGGGGTGCACGGTAGGGTTGCTGAGCATTTAAACGCTCAGCCCCAATGCAACCCTATTCAGCCCCGTCTGTCCAGAGCCTTAGTTTATCTAATTATACAGTTTCATATAATTTAAGCCACTCTTCTTTTTTAGGAATATCTTTACTCTTCCATTTTGGGGCATAAGTCATTCTAGCTGTAGTTATTAAACAATATGATATTTTACCAAATTTATTTTCTATTTTTTTTCAGCAAAGATTCCTAAGAGGTAGCATTCTGGTGGCATTTGTATATTTTATGTAGAATAGAACTTATCATTGCATAGGCTCTTTTCCAATATCTATTAGCCATTTTGCACTGCCACCAACAGTGGAAGAAAGTCCCCAAAGCATCACCACACTTCTGGCACCTGTTATTGGGTTTTTGTTTTTTTGTATATCTTATTATCTGGTGTCATGTACCAATGGTAGAACGTTTTATAGAAATTTTCTTTTAAATTTTGTGAAATTGAATATTTAATTTCCCTTTTCCACACTTTCTCCCACTGGGCCAAATAAATTGGGTCATATACTAATAGTATATGAAGGCTGTATTCACACTGGAGAAATAAACCAGTTTAAGTGCCATGGCTCAATGCTGTGAAATTCTGGGAATTGTAGTTTGTTGTGGGGCCCAGAGCAGAGCTCTGCTCCGCTCTGGGCCCTACAACAAACTACAATTCCCAGAATTTCACAACATTGAGCCATGGCACTTAAACTGGTTTATTTCTCCAGTGTGAACACAGCCAAAGTGTACTCTCAATATAAACCAGTTGTTTTCCAATGGGGAGGCTCCAGATGTTGTTGGACTTCAGCTTCTAGAATTCCTGACCATTAACCATGCTGGCTAGAGCTTTGGGACACTGAGGTTCAACAACATCGGAATCATCTGGAGCCTTTCCTAGTTGAGAAGCACACACACACACACACACACACACACACAAGCACTCATACAGAAACTAATTTTTGATCAATGTGGCAAAAATGTGAGGAGGTAGAATTTCTGGGCGGTGGGAACAGTAGGTTTGGAAACTAATGATTTCAAGCAGTTTGAAGGAATGATGATTGATGTGTGATTGCAATTGCTATGTCACACACACAAATGCACACAATTATTTCTGTTGTAACCTCTGTGCAAACTGCTTTGGTCATTTATAAAAGCAATGACAATATTTCCCTTTCTGATCAGTCAGAAAGATATCTGAGGGAAAAGGAAGCAGTGTTGGCAGTTTCAAGGCAAATTCTAAGTGAGAACAAGACTTTACCAGGGAGCCTCCAGCATTAATCCTGCTCCTCCATCGCTTGTTGCTAAAGAGCAGCCAGAACATGCTTGGGTATATTCCCGCTCCCAATTGGTGAATGGGGACATGAACCTACATCTATTCTCTCTATCCCAGTTGTTGTTTTATGCCTTGTGTGGGAGCATTTCAGGAGATTTTGTATATCTCCTTGTGTAACATCAAAAAGTGTTCATATGCCAGTGTAACTGGAGATTATACCAGTGTAAGACAGCAACAAGATGCTAGTTTATGTTAGTGTTACCATAAAGAAAAACCAAAAAGAAGGGCACATTTACTAACTATATTAAATCACTGATTGTTATGATGATTTTCAATTTAAATACTCCTACTATATTAGCTGTGATGAAAATCATCATCATCATCATCATCATCATCTTCATCTTCATCCATCTGGGCAGAAATTTTAGTTCTGCAAAAGAGGACATGTCTGGGAAAAAGAAGATGTATGGTAATCTTAGTTTATGTACTCAGCAATTTCTAAACTGGCAAGAGGAAGAGGTTGTACTTGTCTCTTTACCAATAGGTAACTATTGGGTAACTAGGGCAGGAAATAAACAATTCAGACTTGCCAGTTCTTTAGCATCAAGGTTTTATAGACAAAAATGAGACTCAATGGGCAAGCTTGAACAAACTGTCTGATAAGAAAGCTTTGCCCCTCTGCACGGGCCATTAAATTTAGCAGTGTCTATTCTTGCATGAGGGCAATGGCTTCTAGGATCAGATCTGTGCCAAATGATATATTTGCACACCTTTCCATGGTATAATTATGAAACTGCAAGGTTTATTTAACAAAAAAGCACTAGAATCAGTCTGAATTAATGGACAGTCTGTCAGCTAAGAGTCTTGTCTGTTAATTTTTAAGGCCCTCTTTTTTTTCTTTTTGCTTAGTGTGTAAGAGAATGAAAGCAAAAACTGAAGGAGAACTTTATTACACAAGGAGCAATTAGCAAATTAATAAGGAAAAGCTATCTGACACTTCAGCAGTAGAAAGAAATGTGTCAATATTATTGTGGTGATATGTAAATTTATTTAAATTCTCTCTATCAATGTGATTAATTATCTGCATTTTAACTGATGGATCTGTTTAAAGTTCTGCAATTAGTGGAGAGTTCTAGTTACTTCCTTCTGTTCTGCCACTGCACTGCAATCTTTCATCTTCAATTGTCTGCACCCAATTATACTTTTGACAGAGTTCCTAATAACACAACAGCTTTCAAGAATCAAAGAAATTGGCAGCCATAAAGCTATGACAAAATAACTCGACAATATTCTTTTCATTTTTATCACATGCTCTGTGGATGAGTAGCATTTGTTGATACTTTGACTGAAAGAAAAGCTCATGAAAAGAGCTGCAGCCCCATTAGTCACTGCTTGAAAGAAAAAAGATTTGCATGAGTAAACTCTTGATATGGTCCAGTATGGCTGTTAAGTTCTAAAGCAGGTCGAATAAATATGGAGTCAGAGAGGAAATTGAATTCTAGTGGACTTCTTCATGTTTACTGCAGGCCTCCCCACCCCAAATTCCTTGCAAATCAATCAGTTTTAAATGTTAAACAACCAGTCTAATTAAATGCACATAACTTTTGGAAGAGAATTCAGAAACATAGCGGTGTTTGTCTGCAATATCTGTATGCAAAGGGATACTATAACATGTTTGTGATGAACTGAGTGAAAGAGGTGATAGCAGGTGAAGCTTTTGTAGACTTCACCTATTTTCTCATATGCATCTGAGGAAGAAGACCAAACCTACAAAAGCTCATGCTACAACTTATTTCTCTCACAAACAGGCTGTACAGACTGGCGTCATATGCCAGCCTTGGGCAGAGTGGGGGCATGGCATCCACTTCCCTGTTCCCTGCCTGACCACGCCATGTCTTCAGCACAGTGCTTACATGCACTGCACTGAAGAAGTGGCTAGGGCACCCTTTCCACAGCACAAAAAGAAGCCATTTTTATGGCTTCTTTTTGCACCACAGAAAGGGCAGATTGGGGGCAACGGCATGTAGTTGCCATGGCCCTAAGCCAGCAAGGAAGAGGGAGGCTGCAGGCCACTCCAAAGGGGCACTTTGTTGAGCTCCTTAGTTAGTCTCAAAGGTGCTACAAGATCCCTTTGTGTACTTACTTTTGAAATAGTAAAGTAAACCTGACTATTCTCTGCTGTTGACCACAAAGATTCTGGTTATGGAAGCTTAAGGCAATTTTACTGATGTTTTCCAACTAAATTTCAGGAGACATAGCCCAGCAGGTACATCTGAGTTCTGAAGATGAGGTGTAAGCAGTTTCTTCACTTTCTGACAAAATGTCAGATTACATTACATAGCAAGATTTGAAAAAATCACAGATCTGTGTTCCAACACCCCCATGTTGAAGTCTAAAGGTCTTGCCCTTGACCTGCTTAAAGCATAAGCTGGGAAACAATGGCCTTAAATCATACCTCCAAGAAAGTAATTCATGTCTATGGCTTGTTTTGATATCTTTAAAATGTATTCTAGCTGAAAAGAGAAGGAAGATGTTAAAGTAAATGTGAAACCCTGGACTCAGAATTTTATTCTGTCAAGTTATATAAAACTTTGGTGCTACTCTCAAATCCACTGTCAAGGACAAATTGGATAAAGGTCACTGAGATATCATTCATGGGATAACATTTATCAGGTTTGCTTCACATAGCAGAATATTCAAGTACACCATTAACTGAACCCTAAAATATGGATGGCTGACAAATACTTTTAAAATATGTTTGAACAGTAATAATAATTTGGTTTGAAATTTTTAATCAATTAATCAGAACCTTTCTGGTTGATTAAAAGATTCTCCCGTTTGCCTTTCCTTTAACTGGGGAAAAGATTCCCCAGTTAACTGGGAATTCCTTTAACTGGGGAAAAGATCCCCCAGTTAGGCAGCAAATTTAAAATGTAACTTGCAGCAATTTAAGAGGCTTTTCTTCTCAGGGCTGTGTCAAGAAATTCTGCTGCCTAAGGTGAGGAACAAGATGGAACTCCTTCCCATGTCATGAACAAATATAGACTGAACCATAATTGAATTTTCAATGCTGGCAAGGAAATGATATTTTCTACTACATCAAAAGAAGTAGGGTTGTTTAGGGGCACGGGGCAATTTTCTGCAGTGTTGTTCCCACCTTGTAGCATGAGCTGTCCCAGGTGACCGACTATCTCTGCCTAGTGGTAGGATTGGCCATGCCTCTTCTTCATCTTGCAGGACAGGACCTTCTTGTACAGTGATGCCTTCTGTATTTCATGGAATTCATTTTTCCTTTCATTTTGCACTTTCACATTTTTGTGCATCATAGCTATTGATTTTACAGATATTAAAATACAATTCGTTATTTAATTAAATTTAAAAAATTAATTTAAATTTATTAACCAATGAATTGTTTGATTAACTAATCAAATATTTTTAATCAGTGGACAATCAATACACACCAAATGCCCCAAGGTGTGGCTATGAGATAGGGCAAAATGAGAGCATTCCCTGAATAAGAAATCGACCCCCCCCCCGCCAGAAAATTTTCCTTCACTGGCAAAATTTCTAGCATTGCAGTAATTCAAAATTTTATTTGAGCATTTAGATATGTATTTTAGGCACCCAAAGGTCAGGCACAGATACCAAGGGATTGTGAGCACAGGAAATTTGAAAGTTCTAGGTATGGACAATTTTCATTGTATCATTCTTTTCAATGCTTGAAATTCAGGACATTTTTATTTGTGGGATCAGAATTTTTATTTGGGAGCAACACTCTCATTTTGCCACTTCCATAGCCAACCCTTGAAAATACCAAAACTTGACAACAGAAATAAAATGATGTGGAAACTTGTTTGTGTGATAACGGTTCTCATTTTTGTGCCTGACCTTGGAGTGTCATCTAACTTAGACTGTTTTCTTTCCCAAATGGAAAAGGCTATTTTTCTGTAAACTAGAATCATAGTACATAGATCCATGAATACTTTTGAACAAATCAAATGGAAGCAGAAAGCAACATCTCTATGTTTAGGGAATCTTATCTCCATGGTACCCTATAGCTAGTGTCTACAAAGAAACATTTTTGAAGCATGACTTAAATGCATTTGTTTGTTTGTTTGTTTGCTTGCTTGTTTAATATTTCCCTACCTGTCAACCAAATTCTCTGAGTGGTTGACAAAACTTGAAAACCAAGAAAATGCAAAATACCATGTAAAAGAAAAAAACAAACAAGCAAAAGAACTTTCCCAGCAAGCCGTATTACTGATGTTTTAGTAGCCAGTAAAAATTCATATAAAGTGAAATTTCAAGTTTCATTTGGAAATTTCATATTTTAGGGGGGGAAATTAAGAAATTTCAAGGAGGACCAAATGAGTGTAGCTGAGACAAGCAAATTAGATAAATAAAAATAAATAAATAAAATGTGTGTTTGTAGGGGTTTGTGTGTGTGTGTGAGAGAGAGAGAGAGAGAAAGAGAGAGAGAGAGAGAATGAGAGAGTGAGTAGAAGTATTCTATGTGAAGAGGGGTTGATTCATACACTCATGGGCTTATAGAGATTTTTCCTGAAGTAAAATTTGAAATGGATTTGGAAGATCTTCCTTTAGAAATAATTTTTTAAAATGACAGACAAAATTTTGTAGAATATGATAAAACCCATCATTTATGCCCTTCAACTATAGCTTAAGGAAGGAATGAAAAGAAGTCATGGATGTAAAAACAAAGAGAAAGGATATCTGAAAAGCGCAGTGAAAACATAAATTTGGCCCAATAAATGTAAAATACAAAACTTCTATGGGGCAACGGACTCAAGTGTCTGTACAAAATCTCATTAAGTTGAATGGGCCTTAATCTCATGTGTGTTGATACAGGATTGCAGCCTTATTGTCTTCAAGTGGTAGATAGAATTGGGTTTTTTTCTTACCTGATCCAGATAAATGATAGATGATAGATAGATAGATAGATAGATAATCTGGTGGCTCAAGTGGTTAAGATGCTAACTATATTGATTGCAAGGTTGGCAGGTTGGCATTTTGAGGCCCGAGTGAAGCATGATCGGGTGATCACTAGTCCCAGCTTCTTCCAACCTAGCAGTTCGAAAGCATTCAAATGCAAGTAGATATAAATAATTAAATAGGTACTACTCTGGTGGGAAAGTAAACAGCATTTTGTGCAATCATGCTGGCCACATAATCATAGAGTAGTCTCTGACAATGCTGGCTCTTTGGCTTGGTAATGGAGATGAGCACTGGTGGGGAAATAATTCTGATGAAGAAGACACAGCTGGTCTGGGCACTGAGGGGGAGGAAAAGGAGGCTGTACTCCATCTGTGAGTTCATCCTTATTTCTTCCCTTCCCACCATTATGCAGCAGCAGCCCTGGCGGCGCAGTGGTTAAATGCCTGTACTGCAGTCACTCACTCAAAACCATAAGGTGGCGAGTTCAAGACCAGCAAAGGGCTGAAGCTTGACTCAGGCTTGCATCCTTCCGAGGTCGCTAAAATGAGTACCCGGATTGTTGGGGGGCAAATAGCTTACAATTGTAAACCGCTTAGACACTCCTTAAGGGTATGAAGCGGTATATAAATGAAGCTGTTTGTTTGTTTTGTTTTAGCAGCAGCCACCCATCCTAGAGCCTTACAACCATTGGAGTGAAGGAGGACGCAGAATTACATGGATGAAGTGTTAATACTTTACCAGCTCAGTGTAGGATCGCAGTCAATATGTGCCACTGTCCATGGTGAATTCATTCAATCAGTCCTTATAAATAGGCAGGTACATGGCAACCTCTAGACATAGCATTGTGCCTCAAGGTTGACATTAAAACACCTCATTGCATAATGAGATCTTTACAGAAAAATGAATGTAAAAGCAGTGTGAGTAACTCATAAATTTTAGATATAGTGAAAATGGTTACATAGAAGGGTGAATAAAGGGGGCAATTAGAGCTGGGATTTGTGGCATGCTTATAGATTCAGACCCCCCCCCCCAACATTTCTATGTAAGTCATGTCGGGTTGTACAGGCACAGGATAAGCAGAAGCTTTTGAATTCATGTGTCTTGAGATAATTCCCATAAGCTACAGAGTTGGTATTATCAGGTCTTAAGCACATTGCTGGAAAAGATTGCTCCTATTGACAGGATTCTGCATTCATATAATAAGCCGACTGTGTCTGTACCTGATCTACAATTGCCATTTCCCCAGATCACACATAGTCCCTGGTTCTTCAGCTAGGAGCTGGCTATAACATGGATAATATACCTAGAAAATCCACAATTTTAGAGCGGTAGGTAGTCTCTCACCAGTGCAGATGGGAAGGATTTCACACCACCACATAACATAGCTGTTTTGGTCAATTTAATATCTGATGGCCAACCTTCTCAGATGGCAAGCATGGAGTCCACCACTGGGATCATTCTTGAAATCTTACCAGCTTGGCAGAAAACAGCTAGAGCTTCTATTGTTCAACTGGCAAAGGCTTTGATGGCCCAAGGTCACCACCATGTCAAAGTGGAGCCCCAGACTATTCAGAGGTAAAAAAGGAGAGAAAGAACAGTTTTATTGTCCACAGGGTAGAAAGCCCAAACAGAAAATGTAAGTCAATACAAGAGATGTTTTATCAATCAAAACTAGCTATAGGTTTGAGGAGAGCCTTCAGAAATTTGCTCACTAGTGGGTTTGCTCCTATGTGACTGGCTGCTTTAAGATTTAGGGAGTTTGACCTTATAGTAGAACTGAATAGTATGCAGACATTCTTTAAACTACCAACGGGTGTGATACAGGTCTTTTAGGGTTTACCCATCCGATACTATATAAAAGACTAAGATGATTGCTCCTGGACTCGTGGACTTTGATTGTATAATTATGCTATGATTCTCTAATTTTACTGAATTAATAGGGATGATGAAGCCTAGTTTTACTGTTTTAGTATTTTACTGATTATAATTTGTATTTGTATTGTGTCATTTTTACTGATGTAATCCCACCTCAATCTGTGGGAGAGGTGGGAAATATAAACTATTATTATTCTATTATTATTATTATTATTATTATTTCAGGTAATAGTCTCCTGGCATCTGCCATTTTGTTTTTTTCCCACAGTAACTTTCACATGACTTCAGTCTGGATCGTGGATGGAAAAACAATGGTCCTTCACTGTTTTCTGCCTCTCTGTTTTTGGATTTTTTTTTGTCTCTTGCCAATGTTCTGACTAATTACAGTCTCCTTGGCAATTGTAAGAAACAAAATGGTGTCTGTTAGCCAAATTGTAGCTACCTGAATCCATTTAGGCTGAGGACAGGTATGTATCTGGTGGTTGGCAACAAGAAAACTGGAGAGAGCTCTTCTATCTTTCAAGGCTATATAGAATTTTAGCAATTTTTGTTTGTCAGACAAACAGGCAACAAGCAATAGCTCTTGTAATTCTTTCCTCTGCACACCCCCTCTCCAGTTTTCAGTCTGGCAACCCTGACATGTTTCAGTGTGGTAGGCTTTATTTGAAGGATATTGCATCTGATACCAAGGGCCTCTTCATACTATACAGCTACAGTGATGATTCCACTTTAATCGCTGTAGCAACATCTGTGGGAATCCTGGGGTTTGCAATTTAGGAAGGGATATTTTGAATTCTGGTGTCTCACCAAACTACAACACCCAGTATCCCATAGGTCAAAGTGATGGGAGTTAAAATGGAATCATAGTGCTAAATCTGTGTAGTATTAGCAACCCTTCCCTCTATTTCTGAGATCCCTAGAAAAATGAAAGCTTCTTATTCTGGCCCTTATATTTTAATCTGTTTGATTATACTGAATAAAACAATATGGACAAAAGATAAGACTACAATGAATCTGTTTGCAACTATAATCCATAGCTGTTCTTACAGTGTGAGTTATATAAACCATAATTAAATCTGGAAAGGTGTGCTTGATTGAGAGTGGGGAGAAAACCCACAAGAATGAAATGATTTAAAGATCTTTTAGCCAGAACTTTTAAATCAGTCTCAAGTTAAAAGTGAAGAAAACGATTGCCATTTTTTTCTTAAATGATCAATTTGCTTGTTTCGGTAGTGTCATATCTTCACTCTTGTATGCAAGAATTGATTAGATTGTCAATAATAGGCCAAGAACTAGGGATAATTTGTTGCAAAATTAACTTTAGTATTGATAGAACTTGCATTTAAAGTTAATTAAATTGGGAAATGTATAATTAGGCAAAATCATGCTACCATTAACTATGTTAACTAGGGAATTAAGTTCAATTCGCATTGATTTGAGCATGCATAGAAAGTTTTTTTAAAAAACTTTCCCAGTGACATAGAATAACACACACACTAATACACATGCTGTTATGAGAGAAAGCTTTGTTTAGGATTCATATTTTTGTTCAAAATGGCCATAGAATCATGTTTTCCTCATGATATAGAACAGATGCTCATCCCTGGAATCACATGAAAGGAGAAAAAAACAGATGGAATAGAAACCAAGATCAGAGAAACCCTCCATGCAGAAATTTAGAACTGCAATTTAACTTTAACTCGGATGTGCTAGATATGTGTGTGTGTGTGCAGGAAAAACATTTAACCATGCAATCTCTCATTGTCATACTGAATGAACTATGACATATGGTTTTCTGAAAGTCTAATCTATTCATGATAAGATTCCCCAAGTGATGCATTAAGATCTAGAATATGTTTTAATAAGAAAGCTGCTGGTGGCTGTCAGAAACTGTATGTGCTCTTCAGATCTTGGGAAACATCCTTTTTAGAACTAGAATGCGTATCATGCTCATTAGGGGATTCTGGAAATTGTAGTTCAAAAAGGAATGTCCTCAAGCTTTTGGCTTTTCTCCAGTAGTGAGTATATTTTTCTCCAAGGAATTGCTTCTTCAGCTTGTGAATTTGGCTGTTCACTGCAGCTCCTTCAAGCATCATCATCATCATCATCATAATCATCATCATCATTTTTTATTTATAACCTGCCCCTCTGAATGAGCAGTTGGGGCAGGGTACAACAAGTTAAAAAGACAAATACAGTTAAAAATAACAGCCCGACCCCTGGAGAGCAAGCTAATCCAGAAAGAGGGGGGATTGTGCTGGTTGGTCCTGCTTTTGTATTGTGAAGGCTTTGGCTTCATTCTTATCTCTGCACACCAGGGAAAAACCTGAAGGAAGTGGTCCTAAATTTAGGTGGGCTCCTCTGTGTCTTCATAGCTCCTGATCCTGAGGAGAACAAGCTTCTTCATTTAAAACAGTGATCCTCAAACTTTGCCCTTTAAGAAATTTTGGACTTCGCCTCCCAGAAGCCTCAGCAACGTTGGCCAATAGTCAATATTTTGATATAATGATGGTTTTTACTTTCTTCTTCAGTTTAACTCTGATTTTTGTTATGACAAGTTTGTGGTCTGTGCCACAATCAGCTCCTGGTCTGGTTTTTCCCACAAGGATAGAATTTCTCCATCTTCTACTTCCAATTATGTAATCTATCTGATTTTTGTGTTTACTATCTTGTGTTGTCCAGGTGTATAGTCTCCTATGTGGTTGTATGAAGCAGGTATTTGCAATGAATAGAGTATTAGCATCACATAATTCTATCAGATGCAATCCTGCTTTATTTCTTGTTCCTAATCCAAATCCTCCTACTGTTTTTGATTCTTCTTTGTTGCCAACTATAGCATTCAAGTCTCAAATTATTAGTTTGAAAACTTGTGATGCGTATATTGTCAATTTCTTCCTGGACTGCATCATAGAATCTCTCAATTTCCTCTTCATCTGCATCTGTGATTGGTTCATATGTCAGGATTATTGTGATGTTTATAGGTTTACCATGAAGCTTTATTGATAACATACAGTCTGACTTTGAGTTATATCCTTTGAATGCTATATGCTAGCTATATCTTTCCTTAGTATGAAAGCCACCCCATTGCTTCTTGTTTTTTCATTTGCTGAATAATTACTGTATAGTTGTCTGAATCAAAGTGACCAATTCCTGTCCATTTTAACTCAGTCACTCCTCGTATTACTATATTCATGCATTTCATTTCCTTCTTTACTACGTATGTGTAGTTTTCCCTGGTTTATGCTTCTCATGTTCCATGTTCCAATTATATGTGTAGTGTTGCTTCTAACTAAGCTTAACTGGACATGTTTTCTGTCCAGCCTCCTCCTCTCTGTTTGTTGATTTTTGAGCTATCTCAGCTAAAGGGTTTTCTTGGTGAAATGGTCTCGCAAGGAGGGACACCTTTTGCCTCTTTGTGTGCTATGTTGACAAGTGTCAGCTATCATGACACCACTGTTCTCTCTGTGAGAGTTGACTTCAGTGTCACTCACCACTACTGCTGCAGCCCAGTAGCTGCTCCTATATTTTATGACTGTTATTCCCTTTTTCCCTCCTTCAATTCTTTTTTTTCCCTGTTCTTTTTACACCTCTTGATGTTTTCCCTGCCTCAGTTCTGTAGCAATGTGTCCTTTTAGGAGGAATTTTTATTAGTTCAATTATTTAATGGGTTGTGCTACAAGCAACCCTTTTGGAATCATTTCTCATTTTTATACAGAGATTGCTGGAATAGAGGAATGCAGGCAGAACTCTTCAGATGAATTGCATTTTCTTAAAAGAAAACACTCACACATTCACACACATGCAAGCAAACATGCATTCACACACACAAACTAGGAGAAGCTTCACTTAAGGAGATAATTAACGAAAGACATGGGTGCTCCAAACATGCGATCTCATGATGAATGGAGAACTCAGCTGCTTCATGGAGGGCAGCATGAGTTGGAACCAGTTTGAAAGACATGGAGACATGAAGTTCCCCCTGAAACTCCAAGCTAGCTCTCTGAACAAAGAAAATTGGCATCTTTCAGGCGAAGATTGTTTAACATACATCAAAGGCTAAATCTGCATGGTAAAGGGTCATTAAGATAGGGTTTCAAAGATGGGGAATCCAGTTGTACGTAAATTAGCCCTCTCCATCTTGGGTGCAGGAAACATCCTGCTGTAAATCAGCTCTCTCTTCCTGTCTTCTGGAAGTGGGAATTCTTTCCTATTGCAGCTCCCAAACTGTCTGACTGATCTCTGTTTCAAAGCTCACTTTTGGGTCCATGGCAGCTTGGCTGTGTGACCAGGTGGGATAAGCCTCATGGCTGCTTGCAGAGTACATTCAGGGCCATGGTAAGGGAACACACACACACAAGGAAGACAGTTTTCAGAACATTTCTCGTAACAATTCCCTCCCTCAGTTTTCTCAATTCTCTCCCTCAATTTTCTTTTCCCTTTCCTTTTTACACTCCTAGATGTTTTCCCCATCTTCCCCTCCTCCTCTCCACCTCCTGCTTTGTTCCCATTGGTGGCATCAGTAGTCTTCTGGTCTTCCTGTTGGGGAGGGCCCTGATGTTCCTGGGCTGCGGTGCTGAAGCCTCCATCTTTTGCCATCACTCTTTCTTCTGGTCTTGGGTGGTGGTGGGAGACTTTTATGTCCCTGGGCTTCCAAGCCTGCTTTGTCCCTCTGTATGGCAGCACCCTTCTGATCTAACAGCCCTCTCAAAATGAGAACTGGAAGAAATGTGACATCATTTCTTGTTATCATTTTTAGAGGGGAGAAGAAAATCAATATGTTTTGGAGTATCGGGGTGGTGGTGGTGGTGGTGGTTAAGTTTGTGTGTATGTTTTGCATATTTTTGCATATTTAGGCATTTTTTTGCATAGCTTTTGGGTGAAATAAAAATGGTTTTGAATTATAATTCAATGTGTATTAGTCCTCAGCCATATAACTATGATTCTGTATGCTGCAGTGGTTTCTGTTTTTGTTCTAGGATTTTATGTGGAAGCATATGCATGTCAAGTATAATATACTAAGTAGCCATGTAATCCTATCTAGTTTATTTACTTAATGGGGGGTGGGGCTGCTATATTGTGCTGTATATACACACTTTTACATTTTCCATCAGTGTAGTTTTCCTATGCACAGCTGTATCCCCTGCCCCCATAAACAGAGCGGCAGTGCATTGTCTTTTTCTGTTTCTCTAATTTGTTATCACAATTCAAAGTCCAGATCATTAAGTGCCTAATTGAACTTGATGCTGTAGCATTTCAGTACTTGGTTCATCCTAGACATCAGTGATGTGCACAGTGCCATCTGTTGGGTCTCATTGTAGCTGCATGAGATGCACCCTATTAACAATGGGAAAAAAAGTCTTCCTTAACAGCTCCTTTGCACTAAAGACCGACAAGATTGATCTGTGGGTTGTATGGTGGGCAGTAAGATGCTTTGCAGATGATCTCATATCCTCAATGGAGTTTATCACGTGGCTTAAAAACCTAACTTACCCTTGCCGCATTGGATAAAGTCAGGTACTATCACATACAAAATGCTGCTGATGCTGCTGCCCAGTTGAATCTCGACTAACTTCCAACTAGAAGCCACATTCAGCTGGCTGATTTGCAAAACAGGGAGCATCCCAGTTTTGAAAAGATGCTGGTTAAGCATGGCTTCTAGCCAGACATTATCCAGGATTTAGCCAGGCAGCAGCAGCGGCAGCATTTTGTTTGTGACAATACCCAACTTTATCCAATGCAGCAGGGGTAAGTCGGGTTTTTAAGCCATGAGATAAACTCCACTGCCTTTGGCTGTTGCCTCTTCCACTTTGGCTGCATCCACACTGCAGAAATAATCCAGTTTGATACCACATTAACTGCAATGGCTCAATGCTATGGAATTCTGGGAAATGTAGTTTTGTGAGATATTTAGCATTCTCTGTCAGAGCATTAAGCCATGGCAGTTGAAGTGGTGTCAAACTGGATTATATTTGAAGTGCACATGGCCTCTTTCTGGGACCACTACTTTTGTATGGGAGTATTAGTGTTGCTGTCACTTATGGTGACCTTAAGGCAAACCTATCATGAGGTTTCTTCGCAATATTTGTTGGGGGGGGGGAGTTACCTTTGCCTTCATCTGAAGCTGAGAGTGTGTGCCATGCTCAAGGTTACTCAGTGAGTTTCCATGGCCAAATGGGGATTCAAACCTGGTCTCTCAGTATCCTAGTCCAATACTCAAACCACTACACCATGCTGTTCTGGTTTATGTTTAGTAGATGCAGAAGTAACATTCCTATTTGACTTTAAATTCACACAGAGATTCTCCCTTTTAATTATAGAGCTGTGTGTGCCTTATGGCTCTCCTACACCCCCTAATCTATCCTGCTGCCATCAACTGGGCAGGAAGAAGCTATTCCATCATCATTGTTGGTTTAACAGGACAGTATTAGCACTGCACAATTTACTGTTGACTGCTTTTGTCGTCTGAGGTGGGACCACAGCATGGTGGCCTCTATCTTCTGGATTCTCCTTCCTAGGAGGTAGTGCAGCAGTGCAGTGCAGGAGATGGGAACATTGGCCAACGATGTTCAAGCCCCAGCTTAAGTCCCATTGGCTGACAAATCCAACTGGAAAGAGTACAAAATGTTTACTCTAGTTGGCCATGTGGGGTTATTTGCTGCTGCTGTTTCCCTTCTTGACAGTTCCATTTGGAATACCAGAACAATTCTTTGCTGTTTGATAGTTGCAGGGCAGTGGGTTGGTCATAGGCAGCCTAGGTTGGGGATCCTGATCACCTTTTGATGGTAGCATAGGGCCAGGAACCAGGACCTCATGGGTTAACTTACAGGATACAGTTATGGGACTCGGGGATGTATTGGTGGCAATGGGAGGCCCAAATGTGGGAGGCAGGGAGATCATGTGGAGTGGCCATTCTCATTAAGGGATCCCTTCCTGCCTCACTTCCATTTCTGGCAATGGGCCAGACTGGTGACTCATCAATCAACAGGCAGGTTCATCGATGCCCAGATCCCATCCAATGCACTTGCCAACATATCTGTGGTTGTAATCAACAAATAGTTGTGCCCCTTTCTCTTCCAATTATTTGTGTATGCCTACTTTTTTGTGGAGAAGACTCACCCTTGGACACACAAATCCTTATACCCATCTACTCAGAACTTTGAGACTAACCAGCTCCTGTACGTGAAGGATGAGAGAGGGCACCATATTGCTTCTTACACCAGGCTAGCCCTAGATGTAGAAGACAATATTCGGATAAGCCTGATTGTTCAGGGTTCTTTCAATTTTTCAGTGTTATACACCATGCAGCAGAAATCCAACAGTACATATGTCTATGCAGAAGAAAATTTCAGTGAGTTTAAGTATAAGGTATAGGATTGCAGTTGAATAAAGGAAGCTGACAAATAGCTTTGTCAACAAGGAAGCACTAAGATAGGTGGCCCAGGACATTTTGGGGCTGAACAGACCACTCAAAGGGCAGCCTGCAGCCACCTCTTTCTTCACTGGATCAGGGCTGCAGCAACTACATGCTGTGGCCCTGACCTGGCCTTTTGGTGGTGCTAAAAGAAGTTGCAAAAGCAGCTCCTTTTTGTGCTGCAGAAAGGGCGCCATAGCCACGGGTGCTGCAGCTTTTCGGCACTCCTTTGGTGCTGCACCGTCTGGATGCAGCCATGATGTTGCCTGCCATACGGTGGGGTGCACGGTATCACACTGGCAGTGGGGTGGAATCTGGGTGTGTGTCATGAGGACGCCAGGCCCCCACTCCATCCTGATGATGGTCTTTATCACCGGACTATCAAGGATGTTTGTTTCTAATAGTAAACCAGCACATCCTGCTTTATTGAAAGCCAATCAGGTTATTTTGGCACTTGAATCAGGGAATCCAATGAACACTTCTTCCTCTGCCTGGTAGTATAAATAACAAGAACTGATGTTTCTGCCCCTTCTTTATCTCTCAAAGCTGCTGCCTAAACTAGCTGTCTTAGGCCATGTCTGCTTGAGCAAAATAACTTTCCCCATCCCTGTTCTCATGGTGATCACTCCAGATGATGCAGGACCCAATCCTTGATATTGGTATGAACTGTCCTGATGACATTTAGCCAATTGAGCACTGAATGCTTTGAATACCATCTTTACAACAGATTTTAATAATTCACTTTTGACTTCAGATCTTACCAGAAAATTCAGAGGCCTCCAGAGTGATGTTGGGTGGATGTTCACACATGTCTCCTGCTGTACCACCCACAGCCATTGCTGCTGGCATGTTGCTCCCTCTGAGATCATAACGAGGTACTGAGCCATGTGATCAATGCTGAGTTTTTAGCCTTAGAGGGAGTGGCTGGTACTGGAGGCAGTATGCAGCACATTGGCCCTCTTGTGTTAACAGTCATCCAGCATTGCTCCTGAGTGCCCGGGAACAGGTAGAATTTCAGGCAGCTTTGAGGTCAGAATAGTCCAGGCTGCTCCCAGAGTATTCTTCCCCATGTGGACGTGGCCTTTAAACAGGTTAAGGACTGGTACTGGGTACCCTGGTACAGTGCTGTCGGAATGGAACAAAATTTTCCTTGTATGTTTGCCCCCTTGGTCCCGGTCCTCATGGAACAAAATGGGATAAAAATGGGAAATGCAGTTCAGTAAATGAATAATTAATAATGGATAATCAATAGCAGCAACAAAGCTCCACTGGAACACAAGAAGGTCTTATCATGGCTCCCCCCACTTAGCAATATTAGTGGGCTCTTGGGTATCAGCTCCTATATTAGAAGACATCCTCGCAGCCATGCCACTATAGACAGGAAAAGCTTGGTGTTACTAACTTCACTTTCCTTAGTGCTCTGCTGATTTTTCTTTTCTCTTTTGGAAAGGGAATTTTGCTCAATGTGACATCTGTAAGTGATCCAAATGGCAAGTGCATAACACTGCACTGCAGTCTGCAGCTTTGTATGATGGCACTACTGCTGCTCATCAAAAACAAAAATGTTTTTCCCCCAAACCTACTATTGCTTACCTCTTTCCCTGCAGGATTCAAATGGCTTCCTGATCTGCCTCCAGGCTATCTCCTGAAAGTGCCTGGCAAGTAATTCCTTTTAGCTAGCCTTGCATATTTCCAGCTTACCAACTAAGTCTTGCAAAGGAGGTTGCTGCTCTTATCTGCAACCTCCTGATCTGTTGGGTTGTTTTCAGCAATGTGATGTGATTTGTCCAAGGACTGTAAAATTTTTGTTGATGGAAGAACTCAGATTTGGTTTGCAACATTTCCTCCTCCTCCTCTAGCTATTCTCATCAGAGTTGTTCATGATCTCTAAGAACAGTTCTGTAGCTTCAACATTTGAAATCAATTTTCAGATTCTGCATTGTGCTAGTCCTCAACATACGCAAGCTCTCTTAAAAAGCCTAAAATGCAGAATGACCCCCAGAAGCACAGAGACACCTCAGTTAGAATAACAGGTGAAGAATCACACTTTCAAGCAGATTTTGAATTGTGAGATAAAGGCTTTCATAGCTGGCATCCATAGTTTTTTATGGGTTTTTGGGCTATGTAGCCATGTTCTAGAAGAGTTTATTCCTGATGTTTTGCCAGCAACTGTGGCTGGCATCTTCAGGGAAATCTCGGAAGATGCCAGCCACAGATGCTGGTGAAACATTAGCAATAAACTCTCCTGGTACATGGCCACATAGCCTGAAAACCCCACAAAAATCTATAGATTTGAATTATTTGCCATGGATTTTTGTCTTTTCTCATTGAGAACATTTTTTTTTCTGAGACAGAGCTAATTAGGTGACCCTTTTGACAGAATTCTCAGTATACTCCCAGAATTTATAAACGCTGTGAAAGTCAAGACTCCCTCAGTCAGATGATGGGGGGGAGGGGGGTAATGAAAGGACAGCAAATGGTTAGTTTGTCTCAAACCCTTGTTTCAGTTCAAGTATAAGTGTAAGTCCCTAATTATTTACAAGAAATAACCCATGAAGAAGAAATTATGGATGACAGAAAAAAACATTCTTCCTTACCACAGGGTTTTCTTGGCAATTTTCTCTAAATGGGGTTTGCATTTGCCATTCTCTGAGGCTGAGAGTGTGTGACTTGCTCAAGGTCAGCCTGTGGGTTTACATGGCCAAGCAGGAATTCAAACCCTCGTCTCCAGAGTCATAGTCCAATGCTCAAACCACTGCACCATAGTGGAATATATTTTGTAAAGCCTGTTAAAGTAAATGGATTAAAATAATACATAAGCAGTTTATGTGCCTAAAGTCACAGTGGTCTAACCTTTCATTCAGCTTGACTGAATAAAATGATATCTGCGTTATCATTACAGGTATGGCTCAGTTAAGAAAGCCTCTGACATGGAAGCTCCTTTTAACAGTTATTTGATGCTCCCACCCATTCCCTTTTCTTCCTTGCTTTCTGTCTAGCTGGATTTTTTTAAGGAGAATCAGCACTGGGACAATGATAAAGGAGAACTGGAGAAATACAGACTTTTGATGTCAGGTTGCAGCGGCATTCTGCAGTAAACAGTGCTTGAGAGAAATGGATGCTACTCTATCTAATCTTATTTTAGCTGTGTTTGCCTCTTATAACAGGCAAAGTTGCCAGAATCTCTTACTAAGCATGTGGTGACAGCAAATGCCTACCTCACCAGCTACCCCCTTAAATGTTGTAGATTTTGTTCCCTGGGCACCAAAATAATAATAAAAAAGGGGAGGTTGGTGAAAGAAAAATTCATCTCTGGATGCATTGTGGAAGAAACCTTCAAGTGGTCTCTGAAAGTTTCAATTGTTTTTGTTTACTTATGGAAGGCTTCTGACCTGGTTCTTTCATTTCATTTTTGCATTTTTTTTGTTTTGGGGAGATTTATATATGAAATACGCGAAATTGCTTTTCATTTTGTGGTGTAGGATCCTATCCCATTTTTTCCGTATTATTTCTTCCTCTAGTACCCAATATTCTGTTAAAGAAGTAATGCACAGCAATGCATCAACCAAATTAACTGTGGTACAGATATAGAAGTATATACATTTTCAGACACTGTTTGCCAAGATAGGGATGTAAATAATATTCACAAATTTTCTCCGTCTTGATGACAAAGGGTTTGTCAACATGGGGAGGTAACTTGTCAAAAGAATTGTCATGTGATGGGAGATTTTTTTCATATCGCAATGGGAGTAAAAAGACTGGCGCATCCAGTGGCATCAAAAGGGAGGTATGGGAGGTGCAGCCAGCATTGGGTGACACCTCAGAAGAGGGGTGACAACTGGTTGGGCCCTCCTCTTGCTGTGGAATGAGAAGGAGTGAGTGTGTCCCTCCCAGTTTTGCCAAAGTGATGGCTTCCTTCTCAGAAGGAGGCTGCTGCCACAGTGAAGAAAAGGTTGAGTGTGCCCTTTGCCCCCCCCCCAATACTTCCCCCCACCAGGTGACACTGAAAGGGATGTGCATCTCTCTTTTTGTTGGTGTTGCATGAAAAATACTTTCATAGATACTGATTTTTCATTTTGTAACAAGAGTGAAAAGGCAAATGCACCCCCCCCCCTTTTAACAAACTTTGGAGAGTTTTCTGTGAAAAACCCATTTTTTTCACTCAAAACACTGATTTTTTTGTGTAATATTTTCTATAATATTTTGTGTGCAAGCAAATGTTTCACAGAAAAAACAAACAAGAATGTGGGGGGGGGGGATCACAGAAAATGTACATTGTTGTGAAATTGATTGGCAAGGAGAAAATATACTATTTTTTTTTAAAAAAAAATCTCATATGTGAAGATGCGCTAAGCAAAATGTACATCCCTATTGGAAAGTGATGACAATTATCAACATACAGCAATTATGGGCCCCTACAGACAGGCAAAAACAAAGCTGCTTTGGGTCACATTGGAGGTAAACTGTTTAAATGATAAATATGTCCTAAGAGGTCAGAAGCCATGCCAAAGCCATTCTCCAGTCCTAAGGACAGCACAGCTTTAGCGCAGCTTCTGGCCTCTTAGGATGCATGCATCATTTAAACAGTATGCCTCCAAAGTGACCCGAAGTAGCTTTATTTTGGCCTGTCTGTACGGCCTCTATAATATACAAAGCCATTCTGCTCCCTCAGCTGTCTTTGTACATGCATTGACCACATATAACAGAGGATTTCTATTTCAGCCACATCACTAAAACACCAATTACACTACATCAACACTTGTGTTTATTACATCTCTGACTGAGCATGTGGGAACAGCAAAAGCCTGCCTCATCAGCTACCCCTTGGCATGTTATAGAAATCATATTATAGAATACATGACAACATACTTCACACTTCCTTATTCAGGTTTAATATCTTATCTACTTTAATAAAATAGTAATTGTTATGACTCATAGCCCTCAAAATAGAATATATAGTCTGCTGAATATTCTCAATAATTATGCAATTATTGTTTCTCAGGCAAAACATTTAATCCATATATGGGGGGTGGGTGGGTAGTATTTTGGATTGAAACTTGGCCATCCCATGCATCGCCCACAGGACCGTTGCAGTACACATAGCAACTGTGAAAAAAGCTTTCTTCTTGTTTGTTTGTTTATTTATTTATTTATTTATTGAATTTATAGCCTGCCTTTCTCTCAAAATGGGATTTCAGGTGTTGTTGGACTAATCTACACATAAGTGCATTATGCAAATTGCTGTGGATTTTCATACATCCACATTAATGGTTATGGACAATATTCTTCACTTTCCTGTGCAAATTTGCATCTGTTCAACTTCCCTCTGCTGAAAATGTGCAGACAGCCATACTTGCATTCTGTGGATACTCCAGTAAAAACGGCAACATTTTTTCTCTGCTGAGTTCAAAGAGCTTTTTGGCAGGGGGATGCAAAAAACAACAACAACAAAAACCTGACCACCTGTGAATTGTGAGTGGCTGGATCACATTCTATTCAGCTGGAAGGAGGGATACATGTTAAATATGTAGACATGCTAGTTGACTCTAATGTACAAAATACTGCAGAAATAATCCAGTATGAGACCACTTTAACTTCCCCGGCTCAATGCTAGGGAATCCCGGGAACTGTAGCTTTGTGAGACATTAAGCTTTCTCTATTGGACAGCTTTGGTCCCACAACAAACTACAATTCCCAGGATTCCCTAACACTAGGCCAAGACAGTTAAAGCAGTCTCAAATTAGATTATTTCTGCAGTCTTTTTAAGACCTATAACACTTCAGCCCATTATGTGGGTGAAATGTTTTTTATAGTCCGAGTCTGTACACATTCAAATGGAGCATACCTATTAAAGATTTTTCCTACATAAAACTCAGTAATGCTTAAACACAGAGTTGAGAGTCAGTGTGATTTATTTGCTCCAAGTCTGGATTTGAACTGTAGACCCTTGGATTAATATTCCCATTAAGGTTATGGGATGGCTTTAGGCCTGTTACTGTCTTACAGATCAATTTGTCTCCATAGAGTGGTTGTGAAGGTTGTTTGGAAAGCTCAGCCAGAAACCTAATCATCATATGCTGGCACAACCACATTGCCAGTACGGAGTTTATCACATGGAGGTCCTTCCGTATAATCAACGCCATCTATACATACCCCATACATCACGGAAACACCATGAGTGTGATCCCCTGTGGCACTACGGAAGTGGAATTGAAGCTCCCACTCAGTTCCTGTCATACAGTCATTACTGGGGGAGCCTCCTGGAGCCCGTTTCTTATTAACGGAATAAATCGTTAATAAGAAAAAGGCTCCAGGAGGCTCCACTGGTTACGATTGCATGATGGGAACTGAGCAGGAGCCTCAGTTCCACTTCTGTAGCACCATGGGGATCACACCCATGGCACTTCTATGATGTTTATCACAAGGAAGGACTTCCGTGTGATAAACTCCTATGTGACTGAAAACAAATGAAAGCCAAGGTCCTCCCATGCCTATCACACACTCAATTGATACCTCAGAAAGAACAGTGTGAATTATTTCTATGAACTTCCTTGATAACAACTAGAAGTAAAACAGTCTCGTTCTACTGAGAGAAAATAAAATATAGGTAAGATTGTGTCCATGAACCAATTTAACCAGGATACAATGATTCAATTTTGCTTCCCCTATAAGAAAAATGGCCTGTTTCTACTATATATCTCAGGAGGCCAGGAAGAAAATGTCTTCTTGGCTTCAGAAAAAAAGGAAGCAATTCTGCTAAGTCATTTCACATGGATAATATATGGCTTCTTTGGTGTGTTAGCAGGGAACTGAGAGTAGGGGGAGACAGTCATTAAATGCTGTGACTGTTAAATAGTTTATGTTAGTAGAGGGTAGGTAAAAAAATTCCTGCTAAACATGATGGTGGGGGGGGGAGTAGGAGGTGGTTCTTAGAAACTTTAGTCAGAGAATGGAGGAAAACAACTTGGAATCCCCCTTCCCCAATTACATCATGATGGTACGGTAGCAAAAGATGACAATGAAACTATCAGTACTTCCACTGCCTTGAATCACAGTTAGATGAAAATTACAAAAGTAGAGCTCTTTCCATTATAATAATTTCTAATGGTTAGCAAGCAAGCACTTATGTTTTGTAAGGCTCTAAGATTAATTCATTCTGCACAATGACAAAATAGATATAGTCAAAAAATTCTCATAGATTGGGTCAAACATTGATCAGAGTGGAGACTGAAGTCAACAAATGAGAAGATTAGGAGCCTGAACAGACCAGCAATAAATGCCAGCCTCAGGGCAGAGTGAGGGCGTGGTGCCCACATGACGCATACCCCAATGCTGGCCTGATGCCGCCATCACGCTGTGCACCCAACCACATGGTGGGTGACATCATGGCACTCCTTTGATGCTGTGTCCAGATGACACAGTGTGAAAAGGAGCACCAGGAGGTGCCACCTCAGCTGCAAAGGCAACCTTTCCATGGCATAAAAAGGAGCCACTTTTTGCAGCTCCTTTTTTCATTGAAGAAATGCCAGATCAGGGCCATGGCATGTAGTTGCCATGGCCCTGATCTGGCGCTGAAAGAGGTAGCTGCAGGCTGACCCCTAGGGGCAGTCTGTTCAGCCCCTAGGAATGGGAAGGGCAGCTATTAAAGAACTAGACAAGTTCCTAAAATGCAAAGGCATAGCACCAAATATTATAGTTAGGGTTGTCCAAGCTATTGTATTCTTCATCAATATGTACAGATGTGAGAGCTGGACAGTAAAGAAAGCAGATAGAAAGAAAATAATCTCATTTGAGATGTGATACTGGAAAAGATTGCAGAATCTGTGGATGGCCAAAAAGAGAAATAAATGGGTCCTAGAAAGGATCAAGCCCAAACTCTCCCTGGAAGCCAAGGGGGTGGTACAGACCGCCCAAAAGGGGCGGTCTGTAGCCGCCCCTTTAAGCGGTGAGATGGGGCCAAGGCTGTCACACCTACAGTCTCAGAAGCCCTATCCCACTGCTTTGGAAGGCCACAGGGAAGCAGCAAACTGCTGCTTCCCTGTGGCTTGCTGCTTCCCTGTGGCCTGAAAGCGAGGTGCAGCAGGCACCCTGGGTGCTTGCTGCATCCTGTTCTCCCTGGCACTGGCGAGGAGAGAAAGAGACTGCGGCGGCGGCGGCCCCTTTCTCCCCCAGGTCCTTGGAGCAGCCGTTTAAAGGCCGTGCCAAAGACATGCACCAAAAAAAAGAGCTCCCTAAATGAGCTCTTTTTGGCGCCACGGAAAGGGCGCGCTTGGCGCCCTTCCGCAACACCATTGTATCATTGCATGCACAGCGTTTCCAAATGCTGTGAGTCCCATGACAACATCATGGTACGCCCATATGGATGCTGCCATTTTTAAATGGTACCCATACGCTTTAGGGTTAGGGAGGGTGCGGACGCTGCGCCCTCCCTAACCCTAAAAGCGTCCCTTCTAGTCCTAATCGTGCCACTTCCTGCCCGTCTAGATCAGGCCAAGACAACTAAAGTGAGGTTGTTGTACTTTGGATAGACCATGAGAATGAGACTCATTGGAAAAGGCAATGATACTAAGAAAAGTGGAAGGCAGCAGAACGAGAGGAAGACTACAAGACAAATGGCTAGACTCAATCAGGAAGTATATTGGCCTGAGCCTGCAGGTCCTGAGTAGAGAGCTAGAGGACAGAGAGGTAGGGGGGTATTGGAGATATCTCAGGGTTGCCATGAGTCAAGGTCAACTTGAGGGCAGCTAACAACAATAACAAAAGCTCTCATTTTACCTTGTAGTTAAGTATGAATAAGCATTCAAAAAGGAAAAGGTGAGTGTCAGACTGCTTGTCACCCCGGTTTTTGTGATTATGCATGTCGTCTGTCAGTATAGGAGTAAAAAAATGTCAATTAACAACAAATGCATAAGCATTCCTGCCCTTTTATTCTTAACATTACATGACAGTTGCCTAGGAGAGGAAAACAATAGCAATCTCTTTCACTGTGATTGTACAGAATCTCAAAATGAAATGATGATTGTCAAGTTCAAATAGAATGAGGTTATTATATTATCCTTTTAGATGAGAATGTGGATTGGTGGTTTAAGAAGCCAGTGGGAGTATTCTGCATCATCTTGATTTGGCTGGAGAAAGGAGTTTTCCAACAGTTTAACTCTAGGAGTTAGGGACATTTGTTTTAAAACTGGGAGAACTGTAGAGGAACATCTACAGTGTGGTGTAGTGTTTTGAGTGTTGGACTACAATTCTGGAAATCTGGACTTGATTCCCAATCAAGGAAAAAACCCTGCTGAATAATCTTGGGGAAGTCACATTCTCTCAGCTTCAGAGGATGGCAATGGCAAACCTGTTCAGAAGAAAGTAGGCAAGAAAACTCTATGCTAGGTTCATTTTCGGGTCACCATAAATAAAAAATTACCTGAAGGCACACAACAACAACAACAACAACAACAACAGTAGAGGCACCTCTACAGAGGAAGGCAGCTGTAGTCCATAGCCATCAGTTAAGTATCTACCCTACAAAAGAAGATATTGTGGTAGACAGGTATTGTTGGTGTTGCTTTTTGAAAAAGTTGTGAAGCAAATCCTAACACTGGCCTCATCAAAGTTTCTGGTGGGCTTCATATATTAACACATACAAATACACTTCTATTGAGATCAGAATGGGATGTCACAACATGTGCTGAACAAAGTCACTCTACTCCATCCCCATTGATCACATAGACACCCTGTTCTGACCTCAGCAGAAGTGCCGGTGCACCAGGCAGGCTTTATACAGACCTTCTGCCCAAGAAGAAGCTATGGTAGGTGCAGCTTCAAAAATGGGCAATCCTCTTTCCCTGTGCTCTTTTGAGCTCTGCCCTTGGACTGGTGCCAAGATCATTTCAGGGTTTCTGAGGAACACTGGGCTATTCCCCAACTGCTAGATTTGGAGTAAAGTCAGGTTAAGGGCTAAAACCTGCAGTATCTTCCTGGAAGATCATGAGGACCGCCAACACCGGCTTCAGGATGAGTACACCATCCCCTCTCCACTGTGTAGAAAAGTCCTTGGACTCTTGCTGCTTTCCATAACATGGTAACAGAAACGTTTCTACTCTATAGGTAGCTGTGAAAACTCCCATTATATAAAGCATCTTTCTATAGCACTTTTATCAGTTCTGCTGCAGAGGTGTGAAGGAAAACAGTATAGATTTTGAAGATGTATACTCTTGGGATGATATGCTAACTAATCATGTTATAAGGCAGCCTTCTCCAGCCTGCGGCCCTTCAGATATTCTTGGACTACAACCCCTAAAACCCCACAGCTAATCCACCAGTAGCATGGTCCCACATTCAGGAAGGTTGCTTTAAGGTCATGATAGTCTCTTGTGATCAAAATGTCTACATATAAAATCTAGTTTGTCTGGAATTAAATACTACTCATCTGGTATGTCTAGTCTTCAGTAAAATTAGTAGATGCCAATTCTACATAAACTGGGGAGATAAAATGATGAATTTGGATTCCTGTTGGTATTGCTGTTAATTATAATTATTGGAACAGTAAAGGTCTTTTATAAAATTTATTATTCTTGGAGCACTCAACAACTAAGGCACTGGAATCCCTCCCAGTCCCTCCACTTTTAAATGTGCTGGTGAGGAAAGGATATTATTGTATTTTGGAAGTAACTATCAGGAAAAGTATAAGAAATGAATTTGACTTTTAAACAATTAGCAAATAATTACATGAACTGTGATTAGATCTAAAATTGTCTGTTCATTCGTCATTCTTAATGGATGAGTACTGACAACCATTTACAATCTCGTTACTTTTCACTTGGTGCATCTAAGCCCAAAGTAAGCCAGATGATACTAATATTGAGAATTTAACCATTCATATTCACCTGACAAGGGAAAAAGAACCCAGGAAAGTAAGGAAGTAACACACCTTTCTTCACTATTTCACAGCTATTTCACAGCTATTTTCTGTGGCAACAAAGCATAGATTACCATATGATAAATGCATTCTTGTTTATTTTAAATATTTATACAACCCTTCCCAGAGTTCAAGGTAATTTCCAGCACAATATGTGAAATCATTAGTAGAAAAAATAATAACCAAACACAATAACTATAACTTCAAGTAATAATAAAGTTCACCTAGCAGCTACATGCTCCATTCAGCTCTATTTAGCCATGTAGCCATATATCCTATTTGTTCATTCTACCAAGGCCCTCTGTTTTACCTTCATTGTTCTCCATGCATGTATATGTGTATACAATAGGGCCAGCACACTCCCCTTCTCATGTGTTGAGTAAATCTATGAATTATTATATCCCAAGGTAGGTATTAAGGAACACTGGTGGTGCAGTGGTTAAATGCTGGTACTAGTGCCACAGTGTTGTGAGTTTGATCCCAGGGTTCCAAGGCTGACTCAGCCTTCCATCCTTGTATAGGTTGGTAAAAACCCAACTTGTTCAGGGCAACTGGCTTACAGATTCTATTAATGTTATTTGTGGAGGGTTTTTTGTTTTGTTTTTAGGGTTGGCGGCAGGCGCTCTTTCAGACCTGCCTGTGTGGCGGCAGCATAGGCCTGGATCTGGGGTAGGGGTTTCCAGGGCCTGCTGGCACTGGATCGGGAGTCCTCATGACCCGGGTAAGGAGTGGTTTGCTGTGGCCATTGCGGGGGCCACAGTCGATTAATACCCGGTGACTAGGATGTCTCGCAATTCGATGTGAAGCAGCGCAGTTGCCTAACTGCGCAACAGGGCGGAGCTTGGCACCTACGTCATCCCGATGTTTGCCCCTGCTACCAAGGGTACATCAACCAACCAGGGTGTTGCTGATGGCCAGATCCAGACCTTATGCTTTGGGCCAACCCTATGGTTTTGTGTTGTTCTGCATGTGTGGAACAGTTAATAAAGTTGTGGCCTTTTTTCCTCCAACCAGGTTTCTGTATTTATTGGGAGGGCCTGACCTGCGCGGCAACTAAACTGCTTAGGGAGTACTGAGTTCATTGATAAGCAGTGTAGAAATGTAAATGCTATCGCTATAAATGCTATTAACTGAATAGGGCTAAATAAGGTATATGGTTGGTGGGTGCTACTGAATAAGATGTTTTCCCCTTCTCTTTCAAATTCTGCCTTAGCACTTTCAGTAAGTATCAGGAAGGTTATTCCATCAGCTTTGGAGATATTGTAAAAAGCCCATTCCTCACTACAAATATTCTCATCTCACACCTTATTGTTAGCTTCCTTATATCCCTCCTCTTTTGATATCAGAAATGCAGGTTAATTTGTCCTTCTATTACCCTACTGTGAATGCCATTACTGGGATTCTTTCATCGCAAGTAAGCAAGCAATACAAGTCACCTGGGACCTGTTTTTTCCAGACATCTTTAAGGAGGTATGAAATGCCCACAATGGGATGATGCCAAGGAATCAAAGGCCCTGACAACTTTCCCGCTAATTTTTCTGACTTTGGAAATGTACTTCCATTACTCATATCCACATGTCAATATTACCACCTCCAAAAATTGACTTCAAAGTGATTTCAAACACATTTCAAAGGAAGCACTACCTTTAGTCTTTCCTGTGCCCTAAATTTTGTTCCAGGGTTAAAATTCCCTATATATACTGGTGCTTTTCTTTGTTTCCCTGGCTTAGTCCATTATCAGGCACCCATGCTGCCAGTTTGCTTGGCTAATCCCTCTTTTGCATGCCAACCTCCATTTGCGTCGGGATCTAGTGAGTTTTGTTTACCTCCAGACCTGTAACAAGCAGAGCAACTATTCAATTCAAATGCAGTATTTCCATGAATTTGGCCTTCACTGTTCCAGCACAACACCTTTGAATTTTCTAGTTCTTGTGAATGTGTGTGGTTGTAGGAAATGGATGATTGTTGACTCCCCCCATTTACAATAAACTACTTAGAAACCTGCCTCTGGAATTTCTCATGCCTCTGGGCTTGGTATACATAGCTAAGTAACCCAGCCACTACCATTGAGCTAGTTCATAATTCCCAAACATACATTGGCTTTGGACTGTCCCCTTTTGGACAGGTATATAACCAGGATTACAATATGGGCTAATGGAGCAAAGGATGCCCCACAGGATGTTAGCATCCTGTGGAATAGTGGAAGGGAGTCTGCAGTAAATGATTCCGAGGCCTCAAAGCTTACTCCCTGGGACAAAAACTGAATTGGGCTTGGATAGAGGACATCTTCACAGCACCAGTTGTACTGTAGCAGTCAAAAGACAGGCAATATTCTGTACTGGAGGAACTCAGGCCTGTTCCCTACTCAAAACATCACTCTGCATCCATACAGTTTTCACAACCACAGAAGGTTGCAATCCAGACTATGGCCCAGCCTTCACTGCAATCCACATCCCTTTCCTCCCAACGTCCACCAACTTGTAGCTTCAACAGCTATCCCATACCTCACTTATGCCAACGCAGCCATATAGACATTTAATAGAAGAGCTGCAGCCTTGCCCTCATAAAAGATTGAATCAAAATGGAATACCTCTTTGGTGTCAGCTCCTTTCATTTCAGCACTTTAACAGCACTGCTTCTGGATGCTCAGTCTTTCCAGATGGTTGGGCATTGTTTTGTCTGTTTTTGCTTCCTCTTCTTGCTAAGATTTCAGTTGAAGGCATAAGCTGCTGTAGTCTACACACAAGGAGTCTCAGCCATGTTCCTAAAAGTGATTCCATTTCTGGCAATAGGATGATTAACTTCTTTGTGTACCAAATACATCATATCAATATGCCTTCAAACGTCATGCTCAACAAATATTTGCAGCTCATACATATGTCTAATTTGATAAAATACAGATGTTCTGCTTCATGTCCCTGCAACAAGAGTAACATGCAATGAGGATCTGGGAATAATTTCAACTCCCTTCCTATGTATTTCTGGGGGTTTGGAGCAGACTATTTTGCTTTAAAATGTAGGTGTAGAGATAACAAAAAACAAACACCAAAAACAACTAGCATTCTAGCCAAAAATAAAATGACTGGAGGAAAGAGAAGAGGAAAGTGTGGCCTAAAGGTTTCAACCTTTTTGACATCTCAACCTCTTTTTCAAAGTTCCTAAACTCTTCAGACACTTCCATCTAAGAAAAAAAAATCATCACAATCATCCCCAAATGCTTCAAAACACAACCTGAAATGATATAGCGTCCCTTCTCACTTGCTACCCCTCATTCCTGGAAACTTCTTCCCCTACATGCGTGCCTCATTACTTCTCTAACCAGTTTCAAAACTGAGTTAAAGACTATATTGTTTACTGAAGCATTGCTAGGCATGTGCCCTTCTCTGCCCCAGAATGCTGCACCCTAATTATTTGATAAGAAGCTGAGCCCTCCCTCCAGTCCATCTGCCTTGGTCCAAGCCTCAGAGGGTGTGAAGAATTGCTAGACTTGATCCCTTTCCCCACCATCATTCCCTTCTCCTTTTGTGTCATGTCTCTTTAGATTGTAAGTATGAGGGCAGGGAACCGTCTAATTAAATGATTGTATGTACAGTGCTGTGTTAATTTACACCTCTATATAAATAAAGGTTGATGATGATGATGATGATGATGATAATAATAATAATTCCACTACTAGCAATCCATTCCCCCAAAACTACAAAAGATGGCTGAAAATCAGACCAAAATCTGGGAAGTGGAAATCAAATGTAGACTTCAGGTCAAATTTTCATCCAAAAAGCACTGCAAAGTGGCTTGCCATAGGACAACCATTTCTTCAAAGGATAGCTAATACACCCATAGCAAGGGATGACTAGCACAATTTGCTACTACAAAACGAAACCACTTGCTTCGGGGATGTGGTAGTAAAACATTTCAAAGTGACTGAATCATGCTGGCATGATGGTGAATGAGGGCGAAACCCATCCTTATCCCGTCTGTGACAGAGAACACACAAAGACTTTCATACATTCGTGTTGCTCCTGTCATTAATCTGTCAATGAAGTGGAATTGCATTAACACATTCTTCTGTTAATACAAAATGAAGGGCAAAGATGGGACAATTCCACTTCAGTGGTGGGAAAATGACAGGATCAGTGCGATGTCATGTGAAAGTCTTTCACACAATTGTGGTCAATCACAGTTTAATGGCAAGACACTGACAGGATAAGCGCAACATTGTATGACAGTTTTCTTGCAAATGTGCTATAAGAACAGGAAAAGGCAGGACAAAGACGTTCAGTCTCCCATCTGATAATCTCTAGTGTCATATTCTCTAAATTGGGCATGGACTGTTAAAGTTAGTAATCTTTGGATGCCTATACTCATTAATTGCTGCTTCCTTCTTTGCAGACTTCCTTTTCTGTTTCCTTTACGACTGTAACTAAACCTTCCTGCATCTCTTTAATCTGTAGCTATTTTTCCTCTTCATTCTGTTTCCTTCATTACACCATATGTTTTTATTATACACAAACAATAAAGCTACTTGTATAGGTTTTACAAAGGAAACTAAACTTATTCCTCTGCTAGACACACACTCTGTGTTGTTGTTGTTTTCTTTGGGGAGGGGGATAGGACTGGTTGTAGTTTAGCTTCTGCCTTGTTATTTGATTGCTTTGTTTTAGAAATTCACTGTCATTTCCCAATGAGGCAGAACACATTTATTCTATCAGTTTGCTGAAGGAAGAATAAAAGGATTTTTTCCACCACCCCCACCCCATTTCATAAGGTGACCAAATCATGTCATAAGGTACCACATCTACTTATGGCAGGTGACCGCTGTAAAGAGACAACAGTCAGGAAGAAGAATACTAAATGGTTGCTTAAAACAGCCTTGTCCCCTGTCTGGCTGAAGATGATGATGTTTGTAGTACAACACATCTGGAGGTCCCTGGATTGCAAATGGCATCTCTAAAAGATGCATTCATGACTGAGCAGAATAGTTTGTCTTTTTATTTTTCTATTCTTCCTCCTTGTAAGAGCAGCGAAGCTAAATTTCTGAGAAAAAGCTTCTTCCAGCTTTTCAAAGACAGCATGAACTTTTTATGAAAGCCCTTTCATGGGGCACCCAGAGCTCTGAGGCTTTCAAACTTTGCAGAGCCAAAAAGACACAATTTCTCCAGTGCATTAGGTAGCATCATTCATACAACATCTGAAGAAAAACTTTTATTACTTATCTTTCAAGTCCCCAGGTGGTTAATCAGCCTAGGAAGACTTTGTAACAAAGCAGATACATTCAGTGGGTCAATTTTTCCCCTGTCTTTCACCTAGACAGAAAAAGTATAAAATTTGGTGTATGGATAGATACAATGATATAAAATTTCATCAAGGTAAAAATTAAATATTAAGTTGTCATAACTTAGTATAGTTAAAAACTTAAGTCCCACTAATTTTGGTGGCAATCATGTTTCCTATTCCCCAGATAGTGTCCATCTTTTCAGAGTCTTGACATAAGTGGACATAATTTGAAATATGCTGTTTGCCAGTCTGAGAATCATTTTCACTTTATTCTAAAGTAATCTGTCAAAGCCCTTTGAGTTTGTTTTATGCACATCTTCTTGGAAATCAATCAATCTGCCTAATTACCTATTTCCCATTTATCCTACATAAAATCCTACTCTGCTGCTTCATTATGATGTGACATAACTATGTCCAGGTTCTTGAAGGCTCTCCCAGTATAGTGTAAGCTTTGGGCAGTACACCTGGGCAGATTTTGAGCCCAACAACAATGTCAGATTTCATATCTGAGGACTGATTTGAATACCAGTGAATATGGAGATGCTTGACACCAGAAGGATGGCCATCAAGTGGCCAGAGGAACTATGAATATAATGTTCGTGTGACATAGCTACAATTGTACCAATACCTGCTGTGGGAAATCATCACTCTTCAAAGTATTCAGTATCTCTATCACTATATGAGGCAGTGCAGCATTTCTCCCTTGACAGATTCATTTCCCCCCACTGTTTTAGAATAAGCTAAATGTCCTACAGTATCTAACATTCTTATCCTCTGGGTAAGTGGCATTTTGGGACTGACATTTATTTTGATACATATGCACTCATTTGCTGTGTACACAACTACAAGCAAGCTTTTTCTGCAATTCACCACAAAACAGAAGCAGGCAGTAGCTCAGTCTCAGTCTGTTTACCCCACAAGGAAAGCATGCAGCCAAATTTCAGGGAGTTAATGCTGACTTAGGAAAATACATCAGGCCCAGAATGCTGGTGTTCAATTTTGATGAATTTACAAAAGCCAAGTAACAAAATATTCAGCAGCAGCTTTCTTTCTTTTTAAAAAAAATGAATTGGGCCATTACTTACAGTGGTTTTTGTTTTGTTTTTAAATTGGACTTCAGTGGAAGTACTATGAATTTACATATACTACTTGCATCAATGTATGGCATATATAGGGTAAATGAACCATTTTTCCTGGGCTTGAGCCTTTCAGAGGGAACTTTGTGGCTGTCTTTTCCAAGTCCTCATCCATCTGCTTCACATCGGTGTTGGCTCCCCTCTGTGTACTGCAGGTGTGCAGTGACAAAAACAAACTTGGCTCAATCAGAAGTGTCGACATTCAGCACTATCTGAGGTGCTTGGCCTCAACAATACTTCACAAACAGCAGAATGCAGAAGCACAACCCAGTGTGCAATATTTGGCAAGCAGTCACTAATCAACCTGAAATAAGGCACAGATGCAGTTGACTTCTTCCAAAGTTCTTGGAGGCTTTTATTTTCCAGTTTGCAGTATGTACAACAAAAGCTCTGACATATACTGTCCATTATATTTACATCCCAAACTATCCAAACTCACCAAACCAAATCCTTTATCCTCAACCCACACCTGCTCTGGATTTCAGAGTCCTTATATACATGATTAGTTACAAAGGATTGGAACCTAGTGTTTTGCCGCCATTTACAGCCATATAATTATTTTTTATATTTCCTTAAAGGGACATTTAACCCAACAATCTGGGCTAAGTAACTTTGCCAAATCTGAGGAAAGAGAAGAACCCCAACAATAGTTTTTGGTACAAATAGTTTTTGGTACAAAATGATTATGCTAGCACCTGTCTGGAACCCCAGTGATATGTTTTCACCCAGTCTTGACAGTACAAGAACAGATAGATCGAGGATTTGACTCAGTATAAGGAAGCTCCCAACGCTCCATGAGTCTGTATACTTTTTGTAAGGTTTTCCTTTAGCAGGTAGAAAAATTATTATACTTTAAATTGAGAGATGGACAAAATATAACCCATGGGCCACGGGTGTTTTTGTGCCCCCCCCGGCTTCTCTCAGGGTTCTTTTCTTTTTAAAAAATCAATTATTTTGCCACCATATACCCCCAAATCCCTTTTACGGGCACAGGTGGTCTTTTGCCATGTTATTTCCTCCACCAGCCATTTCAGAGAGTGTATGACAGTGGCTTGTTTGGTCATATTTCAGCATCCCCCCCAATATGGTATGGTGGCACAGGCTTTCAAGATCTCCTGGGAACTAATGCAGCTCCCTGACCTACCACAGTTGCCCACCCCATCTTAAAAAAGAGTGGATTAGGTCTGCACAAACTGTAAATTATCTAGGTAAGCACAGTGCATGAGCTGTATATTGCCCCATCTTTGTAATCCCAGGCAGCCTACAAAAACAGAAAGCTTATTCCCACCCTTGAGCAAATGTGCTTGCGTAGCAAGTTATGAACTGTGAAATTTTGAACATGTGGCTTATCCAATAAAATCTATGATCAGGTTCCTGATGGGCACTATGCTAGAATAAAAATAGTTGTGCAAATGTGTTTTCTCAAAGGTTGCATAAGTGTTGTCCCTAGTGCAGGCAACTATTTTGCAAAGACACAACCAGTCCTCTCCCCTGCTTCTGATTGGGTGTATGTGGAGTTAATCAATCATCGCTCAACATGTCTGAGTGCATGGCCACTTGTTGCACAACCAATTGAACAACTGTGGGATCCAGCATAGGTATGCAAGCATAGTTCAGATTGCATAGGATCTCCACCTATGTGAAAAAACCTTGGTGGCAGACAATGTAAATACAGACCCCCTAAATAAAAAGCGGACCAGATAACAGTTCTTGAATTGCATTATATTTGGCCTAATGCCCAATACAGGTTTGTTTTACAAATCTGATCCTGGTGAATTTGGATGTGGACTGTCAGGTCCTTGGGAACTACTGAATATCTGGTGCCAGTGTTTCAATGAATTACTTTTGAACCCTGGACTGACTTCACTCACTGAAACTGATGACTCAACCTTCCTGAACAGGAGGATTATAAGGAGGCTTCCTATTCCAGTTGAGCCTGAATTCTGGCAAGTTCAACTATCCTTGGGCTAGTCTACATGTAAATGTACTATATAAATTGGTGTGCTTTTTTGCACATTCACATCAAAGGTTGTCTCCACTTTCCTGAGTAAATTCACATCTATTTGCATCTATGCACCCTCTTTCTGCTGCAAATGCAGACAGACGATCACACGTGCAATAATGAACATTTATGTGGATTTCAGTGGATACTATAATAAAAACCGCAAAACCTTTGTCCATGGAGCTTCAGGAATTTTTTTTGCCCCCACCCCTTGCAAAAAAACCTGAAATCCTGCAAATGGCATGTGGCCAGATCACATTCTGTTTGACTAGAATGAGGAGCATTTTAAACACGTAGACTAGCCCCTAAACTGTTCTTTATTGCCCACTCCTGGTTTACTCCTTGATTTTCTTTCTTGGGCTTGCCCTTTGGTTCTGACTTCCTATTTGGTCTTGACTATGAGCTTGTTCCCTGTCCCCTGCTTTCTGCTTCTTGATTCACTGTATCCCTGCTGCCCTTAGTCCAGTCCTGACACTGACCGGATCCACATTTTCTTCTTCATAACTCCATGCATTACATCTCAGTATATTCTTGTCCTCCTAGTCATCAATAACTGGGTGGACTTATATTTATGATGGCATGGAGTAAGTTTCTATATTGCAAAAAGAATTGAGCAAACTTTGCCTACAAACTCCCATTAATCATGTTTTTACTGGAGTCTTGTGCTGTTTCTTTTCAGTATGTTAATTACTTTGATGAAGATTTGGACAGTTCACTTTATCAAATTTGTGGATGTAATAAAACTGGAGGAGGAGGACTAAAAATATTTTAGTAGTTTGGCTATAAATGTAATGTTATTGATAAACTGAAGTGCTGGTAGGTATTATTTTTCTAAGGACAAATGAAAATGTCTAGAAGTGGAAATACAAGGTAGATCACAGCAATTTCATAAAAGATTTAAGGATGATAATAAGGATCTGAAAACTGATGTTGTGCACAGTGAGGGTCACCTTCAGTTGGATGGAATCAAGGACTAACATGTATCCCATATTTAAACTTAGAAGTTAACAAGACATTAATAATTTTCTTGACAGTTAAGAAGAGCTGCCTTCAGTTAGGAATTTAGTGTTGTGGGCTGATTTACTTTTCCTTATCTGCTCTTCCTCTCAAGCATTAGCTTCTTTTGTAAAACAAACAGATTTGATAAAAACACTCTTCAGAATTTTTTAAATTTTTTTTAAAGTTCATTACATGAATGAATGGTGTATTTATAGCTATGACTTTCTGCAACATATCAAAATATATCAAAACTACTGCTCAGATAGTTACTGGTATTTTCTGACATTTGCTGTCTGTATATGTTTCAGAGAGGTCTTTGGGTTGAGAAAAAAGCCTACAGCTTGTCATTTTGCAAAGTTCACTGGTGGGTTTATGTAACCAAATAATGGTCAACAGTTCAGAGCTATCTCAGGAAGGTTTATAGAGGCTAATCCAGCAACAACATCAAAACCAGACAGGTAGGTATGTATCAGGCTGGCTGTCTTTCTGGAGAGTTTTTCCATTTGTTACACTTTGTAAGATTGTTACATAGTACATACTGTATATACTCATCTATAAGTCAAAAAATGTAAGCCCAAAAATGGGCTCCAAAATCTCAGGTAGACGTATATATGGGTCAATATGGTAATATTTCTCCGTGAGCCTTGGGAAAGCTGTGGAGGAGGGAGGGAGGAGAGAGAGGAGAGAAATCGGAGGTCAGTGTCCCCCTTTTTGCAAGCCATCAGCCTTGAGGAAAGTTGCGGGGAAGGGGGGAATCGGAGGTCTGTGCCCCCCTTTTTACAAGTCATCGGCCTTGGGGAAAGTTGCAGGGAAAGGAAGGAAATTGGAGGTCTGTGTCTCCTTTTTTGCAAGCCATCAGCCTTGGGGAAAGCTGTGGAGAAAGGAGGGAAACTGGAAGTCTACCTCCCCCATTCTGTAATCCATTAGCTTTGGGGAAAGTTGTGGGGGAGGGAGAGAAATTGGAGGTCTGTGTCTCCTTTTTTGCAAGCCATCAGCCTTGGGAAAGATTGTGGGGAAGGGAGGGAAATGGGAGGTCTGTCTTCATTCTCTCTCTTTTTAAAATAAGCCATCAGCCTTGAGGAAGGTTGTGGGGAAGGGAGGGAAATTGGAGGTTTGTGTCCACATTTTGCATGCCCAGACTGTGACCCTTGGGAGAGGTCCAGAGAGGGAGAAGGAGGGAGCAAAGTGGTGTTTTCTCCCCTCTGTTTAGATCCTTTGTTACATGCTCCTGACCCTCAACTTATACACGGGTCATATCAAAATTCATGATTTTGCCCCTAAAACCTGCCCTTGACTTATACATGAGGTTGACTTATACATGAGTATATATGGTAAGCCTTTAGAGCCCTTTTCAATGCTAACAATACAGTGGGGGTGCTACTTTAGGGAAAAGGAATAAGTTTGTTGATGGATCAGTAGTTCCTACACTGAACTGCTAGGGAATGCCTTTTTCAAAGTAATCATCTTCCATTTGCACAACTGGCTGCTGAGCTTAATTTGGCCCATATGGACTCTAGATGTTCTTTTCTGTCTGGGAGCTAGCATAAAGATTTAAACAAGTTAAGGAAAGGGATTGTGATAACATCTAAAATAACTTTGGTTTTGGGAGGCTGTGTATATGGGCATCTCTGTGTGTGGGTGAAATTAGTGCAGTTCAGAATTCAAGAAATACAAATTATGATGTATGTCCGCTAAAGTAAAATGGAGCTGGCAATGTAAAAAATAAAATGGACATTGCTGAATCTTCTAATATCCTAAATACTGGTCAAACATAGTTGTTTCTTTCATCCTTCACAAAGGCAGCATGATCACTGGTATTTCTAAGATGTAGAAAGCAATTCTGAAACACTGGGGCTTTCTAGATTGGCAGGAAAGTGTGACATGAAGTTGCCTTTTCCTTAATGCTTAGCAGCTGCACCACAGCCTTTAGATGGAGCTGCGCTGTTCCACAGTTTTTAAAAAAGAAGCTGGGAAAACCAGCACCTTTTAAAAGGCGCTTCTTCTCCCCTAAAATGCAAAAAAAAAAAAAAAAAGCGTTTTCATGACACACTTTCCCTTTTTCTCATCTAAAGGCTAGACTTTCATGCAGCCATGAACACACTTCTTTTTGCCAATCTAGATCAGGCACTGAGACAATATTTACTAACAAATCTTGGGAAGTTGTCAATGAAGTTGTCAATAAGAGTTGTGATGCCAAAATTCTTTCTAAAGACTGCTCTGCTCTAGTTTTTTATTAGTTTCCCTGCAACAATTTTTTCTTTTGAAAAAATATTTGTCACAAATCAATTTTTTTGGAGATAGACTCATAGAATCATAGAGCTGGAAGAGACCACAAGGCCACTCAGTCCATGCAGGAAGACACAATCAAAGCACCCCTGGCAGATGGCTATCCAGCCTCTGTTTGAAAATGTCAATGAAGGTGACTCCAGCAGTCTCTAAGGCAGTATGTACCACTGTCAAACAGCTTTTACCATCAGGAGGTTCTTCTTGAAGTTTAGGTAGAATCTTTTTTTCCTGTAGTTTGAATCCATTGCTCCATGTCCCAGTCCCTGGAACAGCAGAAAACACACTTGCTCTACCCTCCATATGACATCCCTTCAAATATTTAAGCATGGCTATCATGTTATCCCTTAATGATCTCGTCTCCAGATTAAACATACCCAACTCCCTAAACTATTTTTCATAGGGCATGGTTTCCAGACCTTTCACCATTTTGGTCACCCTCCTCTGAACATGTTCCAGCTTGTCAACATCCTTCTTAAATCATAGTTCCCAGAAGTGGACACAATATTCCAGGTGAGGTCTGATCAAAGCAGAATACAATGGTGCTATTATTTCCCTTGATCTGGGGACTACATTTCTATTGATGCATCCTGGAATTGCATTGGCCTTTTCAAATGCCCCATCACACTGTTAACTCATGTTCAGCCTGTGATCCATCAGGACTCCTAGATCCCTTGCACTTATATTGCCATCAAGCTAGCTGTTATCCATCCTATATCTGTGCATTTCACTTTTACTGCCCAAGTGTAGTACCCTACATTTCTTCCTGTTGAAAGACATGTCAATGACTCCCATGTAAACATATAATAAAACACTCTTTTACTCAAGATTGTCAAATTCTCAGGGTTTTCTGCTATATCGTGTTGGCTTCTCAGTGTCATGAAACAAGATGCTATGGATTAAGATTGTATGCCTCTGGCAGATTTTCATGTATTGGCTTCATTGTTTCTGTAAAGGGCCATGTAGTAATAATAATAATAATAATAATAATAATAATAATTTATTTCTAGCCCACCCCTCTGAATGAGCAATCGGGGCGGGTTACAACAAGGTTAAAAAACAGCACAATTAAAACATACCATCCCATCACCCGACTCCCCCCTTAAAACAAGATTAAATCACAACAACATTAAAATCAATAAACGAGCATATAAAAATAAAATAAAAACAGCAACAGAAGTTCCAATCTGGAAACCTTAGCTGAAATAATGCTGGAGAGAGAGATGGAGAAGCTCAAAAATGCATTTCAGGGCCGAGAGGTGTTACACTTCTTCTGGGAAGGCCTGCTGGAGGAGATGCGTCTTTAGGGCTTTCTTAAAGCCTTCAATGGATGGAATAAGATGTATCTTATTTATGGCCCTATACAAATGAATGATAATAAAGGCACAGACAGACAGAGGAAATACATGTAGAAATTTGCTTCATGTGCAGATTACAGCCCCATAGAATTGTGCAGCTTTGTTTCTCTTGGAAACATTCCTGTGAGATTCACAAGATAGATAGCCAGTGTGGTCCATATTAGATTCTGTTGGTGGGGCGCGCCCCGGGATTGGCTGCGCAGGCGCCCACGTGACCCCCACCACGGCCCAGCAGAGACTGAGCGACTCCGAGCGAGGAGGAGGAGGAGAGATGGCTCCGTCCGCCCCGCAGCGGCAGCAGCAGAAGGAGCAGCAGCGCTCGCGTCGACGCCGCCGGTGAAGAGGGAGCCGAAGAAGCCGGGGCAGGATGGGGGAGAAGGCCGGGACCAGGGTCTTCAAGAAGTCCAGCCCCAACTGCAAGCTCACGGTCTACCTGGGCAAACGGGATTTCGTGGACCATCTGGACAGAGTGGACCCTGTAGACGGTGTCGTCCTTGTGGATCCCGAGTACCTCAAGGATCGGAAGGTGTTTGTGACACTGACCTGCGCCTTCCGCTATGGCCGCGAGGACCTGGACGTGCTGGGCCTCTCTTTTCGCAAGGACCTCTTCCTGGCCTCCTGGCAGGCCTTCCCTCCAGCCGAGGAGACCCCCGAACCTCTCACCCGCCTCCAGGAGCGACTCCTGCGGAAACTGGGGACCAACGCTCACCCCTTCAGCTTCATAATCCCACAGAATCTGCCATGTTCAGTGACGCTGCAGCCGGGCCCAGAAGACACTGGAAAGGCTTGTGGAGTCGACTTTGAGATCCGGGCATTTTGTGCCAAAAATCTAGATGAGAAGATTCATAAAAGGAACTCCGTCCGCCTCGTCATCCGGAAAGTCCAGTATGCCCCAGAGAAGCCGGGACCCCAGCCCATGGCTGAGACCACCCGCCACTTCCTGATGTCCGACCGCTCATTGCACTTGGAAGCCTCCCTTGACAAAGAGCTTTATTACCACGGTGAGCCAATCAGCGTCAACGTTCATGTGACCAACAATTCCAGCAAAAGTGTCAAGAAAGTGAAAGTGTCTGTTCGGCAATATGCGGACATCTGCCTCTTCAGCACCGCCCAGTACAAGTGCCCTGTTGCCCAGATCGAACAGGATGACCAAGTGACGGCAAGTTCCACCTTCTGCAAAGTTTACACACTCACTCCGCTGCTGAGCAACAACCGTGAGAAGCGGGGCCTTGCGCTGGATGGGAAGCTTAAGCACGAGGACACCAATTTGGCCTCCTCCACCATTGTCAAAGAGGGAGCCAGCAAAGAGGTCCTGGGCATCTTGGTCTCCTACCGGGTCAAAGTGAAGCTGGTGGTCTCCCGGGGAGGGGACGTGTCCGTGGAGCTGCCCTTTGTCCTCATGCACCCGAAGCCCCCAGACCAGCTCTCTCCCTCGCAGCCTCAGCTCACTGCCCCAGAGATGGACACTCCGGTGGACACAAACCTTATTGAGTTTGAAACCAACTATGGGCAGGACGACGACATTGTCTTCGAGGACTTTGCCCGCCTGCGGCTGAAGGGCCTGAAGGACGACAAGGAGGATGATGACCACTTCTGCTAGGAAGGACCAGAACGGCACATGTGTCTCCTCCGCCTTGAAGGGGGCAACCCAGGAATAGCCAAAACAGTGGGGGGAGGAGACAAGGAAAGACAAGCTCCCCCCATGAATGTCTTGTCGCCTCAAACCTCCCCCCCCCGAAACTCACACGTGACGGGAGCCATTTCCACCTTTCCCTTCCTCAGCCTTGTGTCTTTAGTGCTGTATAAAGAGGGGAGGGTCGTAACCCCTAGAAGGGGGCTTTTAATGTGACTAAAATTGGGGAGGGGCTGCCCCTGCTCTGCTCCCTTCTGCCTGCCCCCCTCGCCTGTGTCCCTTTGCTGCTGCTGTGTATTTTTCCAGATGAATTTTAATCTTGTAAGGACCCCACACTGCCTCCCCTGCCCCAGTCTAACGCACTGGATTCAATTTATTGGGCATTAGTGTCTTTTAACAGTCATATCCCCCCACCACTATTTTTATGTGTCTCTTCCCTACCTCCCTCCTCCCTTTGTATGTCTCATTTTAATAATACTGTTTTAATTGCTTAGGGAAATATTGGTAATGAAATCCCCCCATAAATACATGGGGGGCAGGAAGAAGCCTTCTATTGTTGTTGCCTTAGAAGCTATTTCACTTCTGCCGTCCAAGCAGCTTATTCCTTCCTCCCATTCGGCTGGGATTGAGGCCTTGTGCCCCACAGATGGAAGGGGGCTTGCCTGTGCCAAGCGTGCACTATCCTTTATCCTATCTCTCTCTTCCCACCCCTCACCCCCCCTAAAATAAACCTCTTCCCAGCCCGGCTGCACATGTGCCCCCCAGGCGCAGGAAGGAAGGCCATGGGCTGCAACAGTAAGATGATCAGTGGATTCTGTTGGTCTGCTTCATTCAATGAAAACAGAATAGACTTTGGGGTCTTTTAAGGAGAGTTCTGGAACACTTCCCATATGCCTCCTGTTGTGCACTAGATTGCTTATAGGCCATACTAGAAAGTGTTGTTCCTTGACAGAGGGACTGCAGAATTAATGCAATTTGACACAGCTTTAAGTGTCATAGCTCCATCCTATTGAATCCTGGGGTTTGTAGTTTATTGTGGTACCAGAGCCTACTGACGGAGAAGGCTTAATGTCTCACAGAACTACACATCCCTGGATTCTATAGCATTGAGCCGTTGCAGTTAAAGCTGTGTCAAACTGCATTAATTCTGCAGCATAGATGCAGTCATGGTCAAGGAAGAACTGGAAGGGCTACTTGTTTATATAAAAGGGAGTTCTTTCATTCTCCTAAGGTGAATTGGTAGAACCATTTGATTCTTAACCAAGCTGACATACTGGCCTGGTTTCACTGTAACACTGTATTGTGGTTTAGTATTACAGGCAAAGGCTTGGGTTCATGTGTTCCCCTCCCTGCTCTGCTTCTCATGTGTAGCTGAAATGAAATGGTAAGCTTTTGATTCCATTTTCTATTAACTATAGTTTGGCACAATGAATAAATCACAAACTGTAGTTAATCTTAACTATGGTTGAAGCTGCCTTGTTTCAGTAAGATATAGCTACAATTAATCACAATTTGTTCAGATTAAACTATAATTAATTAAAAACAGATATAAACATTTCTGATTTCCTCCTTACAGCTGCATCATTGAAGGGTGGGGGAACAGACAAAGCCAAACACAATATACTTACATTCAATCTTCCTTTAGAGTTATGTTTACATTTTGTGCTGTCTGAGGAATTTAACTGTCAGAAATGTTGATTACTATGAAACTTCAATATCTCTAGAAAACATGTCTGATGTAGGTCTGTTGGCCATATAGCAAAATATAGTATCATCCAAAATCCACAACACAGTGACACCTTTATTGGACCAACCAAAATTCACCTTCATCAATACCCTTCCATACCATCTGAACTGAGGACAGCAACCAAAACATCTTGACTAAATGAAAGGCTATGACTAACATCATTAAACCTTCCTCCCTCCCTCCTCTATCCTATTAAACAATTTTGCCCGATGAAAAAGGCAGTGGAGTACAAAAGCTTGCAACATGTATAATATGCATTTTGGTTGTCCCAATAAAGGCATGGCTGTCTAGTGGATTTGGAATGATACTGTACTTATCAATATCTCTATGCTTGTTACCACAGTCCTGTAATTATTATCTCCATTTTGCAGATGGAAAAGGGTAAGGACAAGAAAAGTAGCTTGCTTAATTCTACCTAGCATACAGTATGTGTGAACAAAGTAAGATCTGATCCAGAGTTTTCCTATTTAATGGCTCACTCAAGAGATGTTTGAGTTTTGCTTCTGGCTCTTCAATCACCCTTCTTTAGTGGAAAAGTAGAACATAAATTGAATAGCTATCTAAGAAAAGGAGTCCAAAGATGCTCTGAGTGCATTTTGTTCAGCTTCTGGAAGGACTGAAACACTTTATTTACCAGAACTGTTTCCTTGCTACTAATAGTGTCATACAGCTGGTTCACCTGAACCAGTTCTTAAAATTTGTCAGATTTGCCGTCTAACAGTCACACATTTTTATTCATTCTCAGCCATCCTCTATGGGAGCAGTACCAGCAAGCTAAAAGTTTTTCTGGCTACCCCCTGCTGTGCTGCAGTGGTGCATCCTGCTAGGAAAGGCTAAGGAAGAGGAAAGGAGAGAGTTATTTGCTACCTCACAGGAAACCCCCATCTGGGAAGGAAAGCCAGGCAGGAAAGAAGACAGGAAGGAAAGTGAAGGAGAATAACAGAGTGAGAGAGAGAGGAAGGTCATTAGAGAACACTGGGAACTTTATCAGATACAGTTTTTTCCCCATTATAGGAACGGAAAGGGGATGCTCGTGTCTGTGTGCAACCGAGAAAGAACGGATTTTATCGCCAACCAAAATGTCCTCAAAAATGGTGCCATTCCATTCCCTGGCACCAAGCTGTTCCCATTCAGTGCTGAGGTGCATTAAATGTTTGGGTCGGAAGACTTATGTCTGAGCCAAATGATGCACCTCAGAACTGAATGGGGACAGCTTGGTGCCAGGGAATGGAATGGTGCCATTTTTAGGACGTTTAGGTGTGTGATAAAATCGGTTCTTTCTCAGTCATGCGTTGACACAAGCGTCTCCTTCCCAATCCCATAACTGGGGAATACTGTGTCCAATAAAGTTCCCAGTCCTGATCCATTCCCTCTCCTCTGTGGCTGGCAAATGCATATCCACACACTTTTCTCCAAAGATGAATAATACAATAATCAGAACTATTTTTTAGTTGATATGTACACACTATGGCAAGGGAACAGTCAGACCTCCTTGCTAATGATTTTGAATGAAACTATTGTTTTCCACTCACTTCTTCTCTGCTGAGATGGTACAGTACCTCTGAAAATAACAGAGATTGCCAACAGCCAACAGTCAAGGACATAAACAACAGATATCAAGGAAATATGCAAAATAATATGGATAGAAAACATCATCTGGAGTAGGAACGCACATAATTTGCTGGTTTAAAAAAGGTTAAAAATGATCACACTGGTAATTTGGGTGGATGCCCACATCTCTTCTACAAAGCGTAAACTAGAGTTGTTTGGGTCTTAAGTTATTTGGTTTGGTTTATTTATATTGGAATGACACCTTTCTTTGACAGTCTGCTATCAATTAATATATCTTCAGAAGAAAAATAGGAGAAATAGAACTGTCAGGACAGAGTAGTTAATAATAAGGGCAAGATTTGCTTTCTGTGTTAAAACCCTGCTTATATTAATCTGTGGAGTGAATCCATTTAATTTTTGAACCAGACGTATGGGACTAAATGGTACTGTTTATATGGTTTATATCACTTCTAAGTCTCCATCTTTCAAAAGCCCATATATGTCATTCTTGTATACATCTTCTCTTGTCTACCCCTTCTGGAATTTGAAACAGAGATACCAAAATCATTTTCTCTCTTTTTCTCCCAGCCAGACAAGATTTGAAAGAGATGAAGTCTTTGAGAATAAGCTATTTATATTCAGGTAGGTCCACTGCCACAAGAGCATGTAAGAAAATTGCTTAACAGTCAGTGAATAAGGGAGGATTTGTGAGTATGCCTGACTCAATCTACATTCATTTGATTTAGGAGAAAAACTTATAACAAATATCACACACACACAAAACACACACACACACAAGGGAGAGATACTATGCTAAGCTGTAGAAGGAAAGCAAGATTTTAGGGTATTTTCGACATACATGTGTCAAATGCATTTGTATTCAAAAGCAAACACCACTATTTTCAAATATCCATAAAACTGTGGCTATAACACGATTTGATCTACAAAACAAGCCTAAAATAGTGGAGCAAAAGAACTCTAGAATAAAACTCACTCCAATTCTTCATCAAAGTTGCTCATTTAAGGTTTGATTACTGACTTTTTAAAAATCTGTGCTTGGCAATAGTCTATTATTGTAATTAGGTAAATTCAATAAACTTCCCCCTCCCTGTGTGCATGTCCATGCATGGGGGGATATGGCTTTCAAGTCTATTGATAGGGATACATTGGCAATACATTATCAAATTTGCAGATGACACTAAACTAGGAGGAGTAGCTAATACCCCAGAGGACAGGATCAAAATTCAAAATGACCTGAATATACTAGAAAGCTGGGCCAATGCTAACAAGATGAAATTCAACACAGAGAAATGTAAGGTTCTGCACTTAGGGAGGAAAAATGAAATGCACAGATATAAAATGGGGGACACCTGGCTGAATGAGACCACATGTGAAAGGGATCTAGGAGTCCAAGTAGACCATAAACTGAACATGAGTCAACAGTGCGATGCAGCAGCTAAAAAGGCCAATGCAATTTTAGGCTGCATCAATAGAAGTATAGTGTCTAGGTCAAGGGAAGTAATGGTGCCACTCTATTCTGCTTTGGTCAGGCCCCACCTGGAATACTGTGTCCAGTTCTGGGCACCACAATTCAAAAAGGATGTGGAGAAACTGGAGCGGGTCCAAAGGAGGGCAACTAAGATGGTGAAGGGTCTGGAAACCATGCCCTATGAAGAACGCCTTAGGGAACTGGGGATGTTTAGCCTGGAGAAGAGAAGGTTAAGAGGTGATATGATAGCCCTGTTTAAATATTTGAAGGGATGTCATATTGAGGAGGGAGCAAGCTTGTTTTCTGCTGCTGCAGAGATTAGAACGCGGAACAATGGATATAAATTGCAGGAAAAGAGATTCCACCTCAACATTAGGAAGAACTTCCTGACAGTAAGGGCTGTTCGACAGTGGAACACACTCCCTCGGAGCGTAGTGGAGTCTCCTTCCTTGGAGGTCTTTAAGCAGAGGCTGGATGGCCATCTGTCGGGGATGCTTTGATTTGGAGGTCCTGCATGGCAGGGGGTTGGACTGGATGGCCCTTGTGGTCTCTTCCAACTCAATGATTCTATGATTCTATGATTCTATGAAGACAAACTGAGGTAAGAAATAAGTTCATATAAATCCTCCTAAATTTTTCCAACACCACTTTAAAGCTATCCAGGTTGACAGTATTCACAAAATCTTAAGGAATTAAATAGCAAAGCAGATGGGGCAGAAGGAGCAACCAGAGGCTGCTCCCGCTTTGATCACCATGGGACCACCGCAGGACCATGGCAACCAGATGCCACTGTCCAGAGGGTGGCTGCTGCCACAGTCCTGAAAGGGTCAATGAAAAGGAGCAATAAGAAACAACTCCTTTTGCGACTGGGTTTGGGCCACCTTAGGAAGCCCCATCATGGCCTCCATGTGGCCTCTTCCCAGTCCAAGGGGGTGCGTCATGTGCACATCCCACCCCCAGATTGGCCCGATGGCAGCCCTTTTGGTCTGTCTGTTTGATGTCATTGTTTTATAGCTTAACTATGTTCTGTGTGAAGTACCTCCTTTTATCTGTGGTGAATTTTCCACTTGTCTGGTTCACTGGATGACTTCAGTTTCAAGTATTATTATATAATATATAATACTTACTCCATGCCATGTACCAGTCTGCTCCAGTCTTCTTCATTTATGGCCATTGTTCCTTCTTGCTGAGCAACATCCTTCCATCCATCTGTGCTTCCTGTATCTATTCCTGAGAACCCATGTTATTCTGATGTCCATGTCATTTAGATCTGATCCATTTGTTTCTTCCCCTCTGAATCTCACTTTCTGCATTTCCAGCCACTCTAGATTCATGAGATAACAACTGTATCATTTAGAAGAAGAAAAAATACCTCACTGACTGAAATGTAATGGATTGTCAGTGTTTGCTCCATATTTTCCCCAATCACTTTGACTCCTTTTGGTATGCCAAGTCATCCCCCTCCCCCCGAGGCTGCATTATCCCTGCAGAAATAATTCAGTTTGACTCTACTTTCACTTCCGTGGCTCAATGCTATGGAATTCTGGGAACTGTAGTTTGGTGAGGCACCAGAGCTCTCTGACATAGAAGGCTAAATATATCAAAAAACTGCAAAACCCAGAATTCCATAGCACTGAGCCATGTCAGTTAAAGTGGTGTTAAACTGTATTATTTCTGCAGTGCAGATGCAGCCTCAGTCATAGTTTGACGTGTCTTAACTATGGTGGCCTGGTTTGGCCTAAAAAGAAGAATTCAATAATCTTTATTCCTATTTGGCAGATTGGGTCCTACATCAGTGATTTCCAACTATTTTATGAAATATCCATCAAGCTGTGCTATCCAGCAAATGCCAATCCACTTTTGGTACCCCAGCTAAGTATTTTTTAAAAGACATAGTAAAAACTAATGATAAATAATAACATTGTAATATTGTTGTTGTGTGTCTGTAGGTCAGTTCTTACTAGAATTTATAGTGAGCAATAAATTGAAAGCAAAGTATCTGAAATGGGAGGTTGTTTTGTGGATTTGCTCAGTGAAGCTTTTGCACCCTTAGGGTCCAGTGAAACTGTGTTTGCTAAACAGTCTTAGGGCATTGATTGCCATTGGCATCTACAATCCATATTTTTTCTGTTCTACTTTCCATCATTTGATTTCTTCTCTCCCTCCCCTTCCTATAAATTCAGGCTTCTCTTTTGCACAGGCTTCTAACTGTCTTGTAGTGGAGCTTTGCAGTGCCTACATTTTTTACACCTGGGAATACAATTCAAAGATAGGCATGCTCGTCTGGAATATCAGTATGCAAAAGGATCTTGTAGCACCCTTGAAACTAACTGAGAGGAATAAGTAGTAGCATAAGCTTTTGTAGAACTAGGGGCTGTATGCACAGGCCAAAAGTTCAGTTTCCCTCCTGGCCTAGTGTCATCCTGTTCAGACTACACAGGCCAACAGCCCTAGGCTGGGAAGGAGTACACTGGATGCCATGTTGGTGAATCTAGCTCAGCCCTGGCCCAACTGGCCATTAGCCCAGTTTTAAATAACTGTTTGTGGCAGTGTCCCAGAAACACAACATAACATCCTGTAGTTCAGTTGTCGGCACACCACCTTTACCTTCTGTTGCCATTCTTGCAAGCCTTAGTCACAGCCTAGTGATGTCTGATGGGGGTGCCTGGCCATGTGGATAAAGCCAGGCACTTTGTTTCCACTCTTTTGGGTCATGGCACAAGCCTGAAAAGAGAATGGCAGTAGTGGGAATGGGTGAGTTGGTGGCAGCAGTGGCAGACATCACAGTGCAGCAGTGGTCAGGTGTCTGAACACCCGCTTATTACTACACCAGACCAGCTAAGTGCTGGGGGTAAGACTGGGTCAGATCCATAGGCAGAATACAACAGGACTGACCTGTCATATCATACCCATGGATTTAAGCCCTTAGTCTACTTCTTCAGAAGCATGATTAGACAAAGGCCTGGAACAGACTGGCCTGTGGCAGTCTCTACTTGCCCACAGTTTACAAAAGCTTATGCTTCTCTCCATTACTTACAAAGGTCCTACAAGATCCCTTAATGTGAATGATTTATGGGTAAGGAAGCCATCAGATAAGAGGATCCAGCACAGGGGATGAGCTAGTGAACTAGAAGAGCACTGCATCTTCAAGGATAACACTGTGGGATTGGCATTTGTATTTCAATCAGAAAGTATTCTGCCAATTAATTTAAATGAAAAACTCCCTGGCAGCCTGGGTTTTTCTTGAATTGGAACAGCATGTACTGTCATAGAATAAAGCAATAATGTGGATTCATATTAGTCTCTAATACTTAGAGATGTGATTAATTAAGGGGTTGCTAGGTGGAACTCAGAAGGGCTGAGATTTAATTTCCAGCGTCAGCTTCTGGGTGCTATAGATCATGGCATGGAGAAGATGGGTCTCTTTCAGTCCTACAGTTATATGATTATGTAGAGAATCTTAATGGCAATTTAGATGCTAGACAGATGTAGAGTTTGCTTGCGCTGCAGTTCTACCCTAGAGGAAAAATCAATTGCAATGTTGGGAGCTGTTACACAGAGCATAATTGATTAGTATGAAAGTAATCTCTTGTTTTTAAATTATAGAATAATATTTTTATTAAGAAGCTTGCCAGTGTCTCAACATATCATTTGATACCACCTAACAGGCAAGCAAGATATTCAATATACAATCAAGGGATGTCAATATTTTACTCCACCACACAGCTTTTGATCAAGGCTGTGCTAAATATTCACCACAAAATCACTGCTAAACCAACATTTGGGGTTGAATGTAAAGAGCTTTGCCCAAGTAAGACATCTGAAGAATTTTGAGCAGAGGAGTACAAAGCACTAAGGTTTACAGCACTGGTCCAGACTGGATAGTTTTAGAAACTATGCTACTTATATCTATGTATGTTTTCTCAGAGTACAGTTAGCCTACCATATCTATGGGTGTTTGGTTCCAGACCCTGCATGGATACACACACACACAAAAAGTGTGTGTTTAAATCCTTATTATAAAATGCAGCAGCAGAGGTGGTGGCGAGCTCTGGCCACCATGTGGGCAGCCTCCCTTGCCTCTGGGGAGCATGCCAGTCAACCATTTCCACCTTGTGAATAAACAAGGCAGTGGTAATCATTTTCATTCGTTTGCAAGGCATAAGTGGAAGGTTGGCAGGGCTTGCTGCCACATCCTGGTGGCCAGGACTTGCTGCCATATCTGCTGCTGCCTGGGGACTTCTTCTTACTAGAATTCAGTTAAAAAAAAAAAAGAAAAAGAAAATATTGGCATTTTCAGTCTGTGGTGGGTTAAATCTGGACCCAGAGCCCATGGGTAGGGGAAATGAGATTTGCTAGAGTTAGAGCAAGTGATATTCTGAACTGCTGAGCTTCCTGGCCTGGCTACAGCCTAAAAATCTTCTCTAGAATATAGACTGGCATCCTGTTGATTAGTCCCCACTAGAGTAGACCCATTGTATTAATTGAAGAATAGTGAACCTACGTATAAGTAATTCCAATTGATTCAAGGTGTGCACTCTAGTTAGCAGTAGAAAGAAGGGGTGGAATCAAAATCTGTCAATTGTCCTTCTCAATGAGAAAGAGTGTCTTGATACATGCATTGAAAAAATAATAAAACTCCCATGAGGTTGCTTGCATTCTATGTTTTTTTTTAAAAAAAAATACAATGAAATAAAATAAAATGATATCCATTTGAAACAAAAGCTGGTTTTGTGCAAAGCAGTGCCAAAAGACAATTTTCTGTGCAAAATCATTTTTTTTGGTTCAAAACCAAGTTTTTATGAAAATTATTTTTTCTAAATGAAGTCTCAAAATAAAAGACATCATTCAAAATATGCAAAAAGTCTTGTAATCTTGCTTACTAGGGAGAAAAATTTTGAATTCCTCATTTTTATATATATGTCAGTTGAACAAGCAGATATTTACAAGCGAGCCTGAGATACACAGAAATTTATTTTCTTCTGTTTGCTGTTGTCTATCATATTAAGATCCACAAGTTCCAGCATTCTTTGTGCATAAGCAAGGAGGAGGGATATATCATGGGAAGGAAGAAGCAAAATACCAGAGCTGCTGCTGCTTCTGGTAAGATTTGCAGTTTCATGAATAAGTGGTGAGTCATTCTAGGTGATAACCATCTGTAGAGTTTTTAAATCATAACCAGCTGTTGCAATAAGTGAGCTGTGTGTTCTCTGTATCTAGACCCATTTAACAACCTAGCTGCAGTATTTAAACACTTTCCCAAGGCAGCCCTACATAGATCATGTTAAAAAATAAAGGTAAAGGTAGTCCCTTGACATGAATATCTAGTCGTAACTGACTGTAGGGGATGATGCTCATCACCATTACTAAGCCGAAGAGCCAGCATTGTCAGAACACGAATCCAGTGGTCATGTGGCCAGCATGACTGCACTGAATGCTGCTACAGTAACAGTAACCCAAATGAGATAAAATTAGGGTACGTGTCACTGTGGCCTCATCTGATACCTCAAGGAACTGATGCAACTGGTTTACACATTTTAACAGTGCAAATGCAATCCTGTGAATTCCTGAAACCTGAGCTTCCAGGCTTAGGCTGGGACCAGGAACACACCTAAACTGTGACCCTGCATTTTCAGAAGGAGTGTAAACACCATCCAGCCAAGACTGAATCTCTATTCCATGGTCTGCCTTTCAGATGAACAGGAGCACCTCTGTCTTGTCTGGTTTAGGTTTTAGTTTATTCATCCTCACTCAATATATCACTGATGACAGGACCCAGTTTGGAACTTAGGCAACCTCATTGGGTTGAGGTGTAAAGCAGAGTTGGGTGTCACGCCAGACCCCAAAACTCCAGGCAGCCTTTCCCTTTCATGTGCATGTCAAATAGCATAGTTAACAAAGCAAAAACACTGTTCTGTCCACAGTGCCATTCTTCCTGCACTGCCTTAGGAGATAATTGCAATAAATAATCCCAGTGGAAGAGATGAAGGATCTAAAAGACGAAAACAGAGCGAGTAGCTTGCAAGAGACCAGACACAGGTAGAATGGGTTGAATAATGACCACATTATTGACCTATTAGACTCCTTAACTAATTTAAACTTTTGGTAAGCAATAGGAGGAGCCCTGGTGGGCAAGCAACTGAGGCAAACACCAGATCCCCAAATACCTGGGTTGCTCCCTAATGGGAGACAGACCTAAGGAGTTCCTCTCCCAGGTCACAAGACCTAAAGTGAGAGCACAACACTTGAGCCATCTGTATGGGGAATCTCCTTTTCCATTTCCCATGCTCTAAAGAGGCAGTTCCAGAGGCCATCCCTTCCCTAAAATGGATGCCATAGGTATCCACAGTAATCCTACTTTTCTCTCCCCACTACCTGCTATGGACACAAGGCAAGTGTCTGTTTAGCCCATTTTCTCCACCAAATCAGTCAGCAGAGCTTTCACTCTCTACTGCAAATCACCCCAAAACAAACTACTGCCCTTCTCAGAGAGGTGAATGAATCAACTCTGTAAAGCTCAGGCCTCAGAAATACTATTTGGGGAAATGATTAAAAAATGGCCCATCCCTTTCACCTATTTATTCTTAACTTTTTTTTTTTTTACAGCTTCATTTATATACCGCTTCATACTGCCTAAGGAGGGTCTAAGCGGTTTACAATTGTAAGCTATTTGCCCCCCAACAATCTGGGTACTCATTTAGCGACCTCGGAAGGATGCAAGCCTGAGTCGAGCTTCAGCCTTTTGCTGGTCTTGAACTCACCACCTTATGGTTTTGAGTGAATGGCTGCAGTACAGGCATTTAACCACTGCGCCACCAGGGCTGATTTCCCTATTGAACTGTCTATAAGCCCTATCTAGACAATGTGGATTATTCTCACCTCACCAAACCTGGCAGAGAAGAATGACTGACCATAGTAAATGCACCCCAGGCCATCAGACTTCAATAATTTGTAAGTCAATGACTGTTTAGAGAACTAAGGCTTCCCCCTTCAGCAAACCAAAGGCATTACCCCCAAGTTGAATGACCAGAATGTGCATCAGAAGCCCCCTTTCTTACAGAACAACAAAGGAAGCAAACCATATCCCTCTTCCCCAGCTACCTGCCTGTGGCTTTGTCAGTCAGACCCAGCTGTGAATCAAAATAGCATGTTTGCACCTCTTGCTCTGCTCAACATACTATGCTACATCTGCAGATCAAAACAAGCACGTTCTTCAGGCAGGACCTAGAATCTGAGACACAGCAACATTAGTGAATAAACAATTTTAGCACCTGAAAATGCAAATATACCTCTTATAAGCTGAAGGCCTCCATTGTCTCAGCTCCTGAATGGCACCCATGTCCAAGCCCACTGTAGATGCTATTGAGGCAGCTTGATTCTGACTCATTTGAGAATGAGTCTCAAATCGAACCCAGTATTGAATAGCTCACACCTTCAGGTATGTCTTCCTAAGGTTTAGAATGAATCTCTTTTCCTGTAGCTTCAATCCATTGCTTTATGTCTAAGTCTCTAGAGCAGCAGAAAACAAGCTTGCTCCATCCTCAATATGACATCCCTTCAAATATTTAAATATGGCTATCATGTCATGTCTTAACCTTCTCTTCCCCAGACTAATCATATCCAGCTCTACAGGTAGATGTTACTATGTAAATAGGAGAAGTATATTTATAAAATTATTTGACCACCATTAAGATGCATCACCTGCTACAGGGAACACTAAGGAGAAGGGCAAACATTGAACAGCTTCTTCATAGATATGTTGGGTGGTTTTTTCTTCTTCTCCTTCTTGAGAACCTTAAGAAGTTATTGTAAAAATAACACCCACACACCAAAGAACAGTATAGTTTTTAAATGAGAAAAAGGAAAGATCATAAGGCTATCCTGGATATTAACATTTAAATTGAAAGAGTCTAATCTTTTAAATAGCAGATTACTCCTCTCATGGTATTTTTCTTCTAAAGTAAAAATTCCACACAAAAGCTTTTTTTTTTTTTTTTGGTTGTTGTTGAGAAAAGCACTGAGCCTATTACTACTATTCTTGTGAACACTAAAAAGAAGTAGCAAGAGTACTGAAATCATACCCTCTCCTGTCCAGCTGTCATATTTGCATGTGCTCTGAGTAAGGAAACAAATTTGGGAGGGACCAAAATGTGTCCTGTCTCTCAAAGGGTATTCTCTTGGATGGGAAGATAATTTGGAGTGACCTGTATCCTTTCCCCAGATAATAACAAGGGAAGCTCCTTATGTTCAAGCCTGATTTAATGCTAATGGAAGCATGTTGGCACATATGAATGTGCCCTCTGTGTAAGAAGATATACAGGATGGACAAGGTTAGGCCCATTTCACAGAAGATATTTTCCCACCTTTGAAGATATATGATATTGGGGGGTCCCAATCCAGAAAGTTATTATTTATTTATTTATTTATTTATCTATCTTTGCTATTTTCTGTGATCATTCCTTTATGTGTGATTGTCAAAAATAGCTTGGTAGAGTGGCAAGAGTTATTACTTATCTTGAAGAGGAGGTTTTCCATATAACACTCTTTATATGAAAGCTGGATTTGGGGTACATAAGGATTCAAATCTCATGCCTCTATTGGTATGATTTACCTGCAGTTCAAAGTTTCACACCAATAAGGAACCAGGAAATGGTAATAAGGAACCAACTAGAGCCTTGTATGAAAATTTAGTGTTGGTAGCTATAATATTGACACCACATTTAAACACTTTACCAAGTACCTAAAAGTAAGTTTGTGGTTTATAAACTCTGACTGCCTTGTCAGAACGGATTGACTTTGTAGATAAAGGTAAAGGTCTTCCCTTGACATTAATGTCTAGTTATAACTGACTGCGAGGGGTAGTGCTCATCTCTGTTACTAAGCCAAAGAGCCAGGGTTGTCTGAGGACTACTCTGGTGGTCATATGGTCAGCATGATTGCATCAAATGATGTTACCTTTCCACCGAAGTGGTACCTATTTATCTACTTGCATTTGCATGCTTTTGAACTGCTAGGCTGGCAGAAGCTGGGTCTAGTGACAGGAGCTCACCCCATCATACAGCACTCAGGCCTTGAACTGCCAACCTTCCAATCTTCCAATCGTCAGAATGGGCACCTTAACCATTAAACCACCCCATCCCTTTGACTTTGTAGAGTTCTGCAATTTATAGGGGAAATGTTGTTTTCTGGCTGTTTCATTAGACTTTATCACATCAGCCTGCTATCCTGCAACAATTGTGCTATTTTAAGAATGAAAGCATAGCAGTTTGGCATCATTTCTTATATTTTCCTCAGAATAGTGCTTTGGCAATCCATGGTTGCATAATCTGTTTTCTTGACTGCCGGACACTGCCTTTTGAGAGGAAGGGGGGGGATGTGTGATTATGGCTGCCAACCCTGTCCCAAAGCTCAGGGCTACTGTGTGCACATTCACACAGCATCCCCCACTTTGGGAGGAAGCAGGGGACAAGTGATTCTAGCTGCCAACTGCCTCCTGAAGCTGGCTGCTATGGGAAAAGGTGCACTACAGTAAGAAGAATACAAAGGAGCAGCAGAGCGAACATGACATTAGTGATAAGTATCAGCCAAGGAGGCTTTTATCCTGTTAAAATTGCACTTTTCTAGCCAGTGTAATAACATCCAGGATTCCTTTATTTAACCTGATTCTAGATTCAGGCGTGCCCTCTTTGCAATAACAGGTGAGGGCAAACATACAACTTATAAAGCCACACACAGTTCACCCTACCATATACTGAAGCTAAGAAGGAATCTTGTTTTTCTTGCTGAGCACGTGCTAGAAAAGAAGGCAATTATTAAGTACTTCGTAATGTCAAATTCTGTCCTTTTTGGAAGATCACAATTTTTTTTCAAGTCTGATATAATGTCTTGTACAAATTAATTGAGAAAGGTTTACCTACCTATCTCTCTCTATATATAATTTTCTACATTAGGGATGAAGACTGGCCCTCCATATTCTGCCAGCTTGCAGCTCCTAGCACCTCTTATCATTGGCTGAGCTGGCTACAGCTGATGGGAAAAGCAGTTGAACAAGATCTGGAGGATCATATGCTCATCATCAAGGATTTCCCTCAGGGGTGTGGGGGATATGGACCTCACCAAGTGACATCCCAGAAGAGGGATGCACACTTAGTGGGATGGTACATCCAGTGGAACTGGCACACCTCCTGGGTGAGTGAGAAAGGGAATAATCCTCCTTTCTTGTGCACCCAGCAGCTGTTGCAGACTCTGACTGGGCTGTCTGGAGGCTACAGAACCACTCCCCAGTGGTGGACAGCCAGCCAAGGGGAAGGCAAGTGAGGCAGCCCTTTTTTTGGGCACTTGCATGTAATGATGTCCCTGCTCAACATCCTTGCAAAATAGCAAATTAATTCTCTATATAACCTCATGTAGACAAAACAGAACCACCAATGCACAAAAGTGAGGTTTCATCAGGTTCAGAGGATCCTCAAGATTTTCATGTTTTTTGTGACCGGGGGGGGGGGGTTAGTGGGGGGAAAATAAAAAGGGGAATCTCAAAACAGTGGAGCTTATCACATGGACAAAAAACCCGACTGTACCCCAACAGGATGCAGCCAGGTTGTGAGATGCAGGCGGGAATTATCGCATGTAATTCACCACCGATTCCACAGAGTGAATGCAGCTCAGCTGCATCCTGGGTCCTAGGCGTGCTTCAGACACCGCTTTTCAAAGCTGGGAACTTTCCACCATTGAAAAGTGGTCTTTGAAGCATACCTGGACCCAGGTTGCAGCTGATTTACACTCACCCAGTCCATGTCATAAGCTCCACAAGTTTGAGATTCTCCTTTTTATTTTCCCCCCACTAACCAGTGATGGGTGTTCAGTGGCTAGAGAATTGATGGGGAACTTCAGTTAACAAAATATCTGAAAAAAAGTAGCTCTTTTCTACAAAATCCTTTTGTGGAAGACCAGCCCAGCCTCCGTGTTTTATGTCTAGCTAGATTATCTGCCCCAGTATTGGCAATTGGGAGGATGGTGCAGGAAGGCTGGAGAAAGACAGACTTTCAATGTTTGGTTGCAGCAGTGTGTCCGGAATGAACAGTACAATAAAGGTTGACCTGGGAAAGGACTGCAATCTGCTCTAAATGATACTACTGTAGCTGTGTATAATTATGTACAGCAGGGGAGGGAAACAGCTGCCTCCAGAATCACTTAATTGGGCATGTGTGATGAGAAAAACAGAAAGAAAAAGGTAAAGGAGATTAACCTGCTTCACCAGCTAGTCTGGCAAGTTGAAAAAGCATAGATCTATAAGTTTCACCACCAAAATGGAAATCATAAAAAAGATGGAGGCTCTTGAAAGGGGAAAAAAAAACACATCCTTGAATGCATTTTGGAAGAAGCTTCAAGTGGTCTTTAGAAGATTCAAAATGTTTTTGTCTACTTATGCAAAGGTTACCTGAGCAGGTCATTTCATTTCACATGTGCATAATGTTACTTTTGAATAAAAGGTTGCTGAAACATGTTGAACTGCTCCTCTTTTCATGGTGTAGTAATCTTTCTGTATTCTTTCCATGTTATTTCTTCCTCTCATACCAACGTTTCTGTTAAAGAAGCTCAGGAACACATATACAGTTGCCCCTCCTTTTTCACATGGGACCTGTTCTGGACCCCCTCGGGAAAATGGAGTTTTGCCTATATTCAAGCCCCATTGGCCTGAATATAGGCATGGGCACGCACCCCATTCATTTTCCCTCTGTTCATCCCTCACACATAAGCGAGGGATGCAGATTTGAAGACCATGAGAATGGAGGGAGGACTGTATTTTGTTAGCTGAGGTATACTTATATTCAGTGTTTGCTAGGGAGCAATGGAAATCTGGATGGTAGTGGATGGAGTTTGGTATGGAATTTCCTGGAAAAGGACATTACTACTGAGCTAGGACTCTGAATGCAAATATTCCACAATTTCAGATTTTATTGCAACTCTCTTGTGTATGTATGAGTATGTGTAAAACAATTTCCTTATGTCATGTGGTGGCTTCCCATGGCAGTCATTTTCTGTATTCAGTTAAATGCTTTCAGAAAATGCTTTTAAGTATTTCATAACATTTTGACAAAGAATTTTCCTTTGAATTGAGGGTGATTAGAGATGGTTCAGAATAATTCAGCTTCTAAATTCTTCTACAAATTGCCATAGCACAGTCCTGGAGCTGTTCCCCACCTCCTTTCTTCTTTCTTTCTTTCTTTCTTTCTTTCTTTCTTTCTTTTTTCTTTTTTGTTGATACAAACCTTTTCAGAGAAGAAATTTCTCTCACTTTTTATCATATAATGGTTGTTCTGACTATGATGCTCTCTCCCTCCCCACCCCCGAGACTTTTTTTTTTAAAATCTCTTCTAGGGCAGAACCTAATTACAAGAATGGGGAGAGATCCAGGTGCATTTTCTGGGCCAGGATGCTCAGGAGAACTGATGTGGAGATTTCAATTCAGGAGGCCTTGGCTTCACACCCAGTTTTTGAGGTTATTTAAGTCAGTGAGAGTTATTTAATTTTCTGTCTATTTAGAATATTTAGTATGGAGGCTTCCATTGCACAGGAGAGTTCACATATGTTTCCTTATCATGTAATGCCTAGAGCATCATATGGTGACTTGTAGGTATAAATGAGCCATCGTAGGATAAATACCACCATGCCAGGAGCTGAGAAAACAGCTGGGCTGGATGTACCACAGTGGAAGCAAGGGACTCAGGACAGGATTGGCCAAGTGCTGGGCAGGACCATTTTTTAACTATTGGTGTTGTGAACAAATGTGATCAAGGGGACGTGTGTGTATGATGCCAACTGGTCTATTACCCAGTAGCCTCTGCCATGGCGTGGCTGACAGGCCTCATTCTGGATACTCCATGGAATAGAGTTGCCAGTTCAGGATTGTCCCGGGCCCTGCAATTTCCAGGCCAAAACCTGAGACCAAAATGTGAGATTTCCAGGCCAAAGCCTGCGACTATACCCTGGTGATGGTATTAAGTGCAACCACAATTGGGCACAGCTTGTTGTTTAAACACATGTACACAAAGGCAAAACATGTTTTTGCAAATCAAAACAGGAATCTAGGTTAAAGGGGCTATTCCCAGATCAAGATGAAATGAGGGGATTCTTCCTTCTCACATACTTGGGGAAATGGGATAAGGAACATTTAATTTAGCTACTGGTTTATAGCCAGAAGATGGATGAAGAGCTGAGCAAAGTGTGAGCCCTGTTGCTGCAACAGCTGGGAGGGCATAAGGAATCTAAAATAGCTCCCCTGGAGAGTCTTTGCAAATTGCAGCAAGAAATCAATAAAGCCTTGCAATATGTAGTAAGCTGCTCATCTACTAGGTGAGCTGGAGATGTGCACACAGCCTTTTTATCTTGCTTGGAGCAGAGCCCACCAAAACTGGAGAATTTGCAACCGTGTCTCCTAGCTGGAAACAATCCATGAAAAGTGGAGATTCAGGGCCAGGCCCTGAGATCAGGGAACTGTTCCACAGAGCTATATTAGGAAAATGGCCAAAGACTCACATTAGCATTCTAGTGAGGAGTGGCAAAGCACACCAGGTCCCCAAAGCACCTAACACAACTTTCTAGGCCCATCTTAGACCATATTGTGACACACAGAAATTCTATAGCAGCATATATACATAGTTTTTGTGTGTGCGTTGATTCACACATTCTGCTGTCAGACAAGTGGGGTACATCATCTAGGGATGTGAAGAAATCTTGATAAATTACTTGTTCTTGACAAGACAGGCTGGCATCACACCTTGAAACAGCCTGTCAAGGATTCATGAACTCCCTATAAGATTTATTGCCTCCAGACAGAAAACAATACAACAAACTTTTTTTTCTTTTTAGAATTTCACAATTTGTACAAAATATTTATGTGCAAAACATTTTTCACTTTATAAAGGAATGTACACACATGTACGTGTGTGGTTCATGTATGTATGCATGCATGCACATGCACACACACATACAGCAAGCTAGAATTAAAAGGGACATCAAGGACCATCTAGTTCAACTGCCGTGTAGGATTACACGACAAAAGCACTCCCAAAAGATATCCATCCCACCTTTTTTAAAAAAAAAAAACTCCAAACAAGGAGAGTCCATCACCCTCCAAGGCTGCATCCACACTGTAGAAATAATCCAGTTTCATACCACTTTAACTGTTATGGTTCAATGCTATGGCATTCTGGAATGTGTAGTTTTATGAGGTATTTAGATTTCTGCAAGAGAGCTCTGCTGCCACAACAAACTACAATTCCCAGCATTCCATGTCATTGAGCCACAACAGTTAAAATAGTGTGAAACTGGATTATTTCTGTAGTGTGGATGCAGCCCAAGTTAGTTTTTTCAAAAGCTTTGTTTTAGCCTCCTCAAAGTCATTTTAAGAAAATCTAAAACTGAACAGACACATAGCGATCAGATTACCAGCTATACAGCCAAATGTTAAAACTATGATGGGTAATATTTTAATTGGTAGCAATCTTTAACAACAGAAATATTTGCCCCCCCCCCCCCAATTTCAGGGGAAGGTTTTTTTGCATTAAAATAGCAGCTTCATACTATTACTGCCTTGACTGTAAAAACTGGTAATGTAGATTTGCTAGGAGCAAGAGGTTTTTTTATTCATAGGTGTATTAAACACATATTAATATGCACCTTGGAAATTATAATGTTCTCTAAGATATCTACAGCAGAGTGCCTGTAAAAATCAGGGGAAATGAAAAGTGATGAGCAAAAGCCTCTTATGCCAAGCTTTATTACTGGTGCATAAGAATGTCTAAATTTCTACTTTCTTCTTCTTTTTTTTTATTGCAATCGTTGTCAATTGCTGGCTCCAAGGCCTAGAGTTAAAAGCCAGCACTACAACACTAGCTTGCGTGAAAGGATCTGCTCACATTGTCTTCTCTGTGCTGCTTACCTAGAAAGCAAATTCATAGAGGTCTAGGAGCAGAGTGAATGATGATGATAAATAAGCCTTTGTCCAAGGTTTTGAGAGAAGCATGACTGACTCTGAATAGCTTGCTTCCTTTTATATGTATAACATACTCTCTGGAAGATGCACGCTATAATTGGTCCTTCTATCACACTTTTGATTAGAGGCCCAAATATGAGAAAGGAAAGCTTTGGCTGGGGTGGGCAAGTGCAATGGGTCTGGTGGACCATTTTTCTGCCTTTGGAAATCTCCAGGGGCTGTTTAGATTGACAAAGATGTTCATTGCACACAATTTATCCTGACTTTTCTCCGGTGGGATACATTTGCATTTAACTGTCAATGACAGATATTATTGCATTCTCCCATGGCTGGGTGTATGCAGCCCATATGCGGCCTGTATGCATCCCAGGCTTATCCCACAGCTATTTTAGGATGAGAAAATCATGTTCTTGAAAAGCCATGGGACAAGCATAGGTTACATATGTGCTTCGTATGGGCTGCATACGCCCGGCCACTGGAGAATGCAATAACATCCATCATTGACAGTTAAACATGTGTGTATCCCAGTTGGGCAAAAGATGCGGTAAGTCGTGTGTGATAATCTTGAAAGATGCAAAGCAGAAACAACCAAAAGTAAGTGTTTTTAAAACAATGTGAAATGAGAGTACAGGGAGATTACAACATACAGTTGTCCATTTGTATCCATGTTCTGGAGCCTGTCACAGATAGCAAAAAACACTGGTGCTTAAGTCTTTTGATTTTCTATGTCTGGTGCATGCACATGCCTCCATTACAAACAACGGGGGGTTGCCATCCCTAGGAGCTCAAATCTGCAGATGGCAAGCCCACGGAGAAGAAGAGCATGCTGTATACACAGAGGGAGACAGAAGAGGCAGTTTACTTTTTTATTTGTGCTAGAGATTTTGGAGGGGTTAATATGCACAAATACCTCCTTGGGGACACATGTATTGAAAGCCACCCCAATTTAGAACATACTATTCAAATAATCAAACATACTTTCAGCTGGCCATGGTCTCTTTCTTGCTGCTCTGTAATTTCACACATATCTTAGCTGCCTCCCTTGCTGTAACTGCCTCTGACACATCTATGGAATCATAAGTTAAAAGACAGGGAGAATATGACTGTATATTATTTCTGATCCATCTAGCAACACTGGATGAGCCCTGCTCTCCTGCTGTGAGCCAGCACAGCCTGTGCTTCATTGCCTATACACTAGGAAAAAGCCATGTGACCCTCACTCCCCCTCAGCTCTTCATGTCCTCCTGTCACCTTAAGCAGCGCAAGAACTGTAGCATAGTTTTTTGCTCCAGTTAGCATCAATGATGCAAGGTTTTTTTGCAGTAGAAAAAGTGGGAGAAAATGAGGATGACGATCCTGAAGATAACCACTGGGGAATTATAGGAATGAGTATGCTACATTTCATGTAGCACCTTTGTAAGGATTTTTGTTTGTTTTGGAGGGGTTGTGGTAGGTGAAGTTGTACTGTCCCTATTTTATATGCGCACAAATGGGAAGACCAGACCTACTATGAGGCAGAATGAATCAGCCACTTCAGACAGAAGATGTTGGGATACAGCTGTGGCAGCTCTCCAGAAGTTCCTCCTAAACCTCTTGTCTCTACCCCTTTGTTGGAAAACAAATAAGAAGACTGGCCAATGGAAACTTGTTTATGCACTGTTGAAAGAGAGCAGGGGCTGGATACCAGTGGATTGGCATGAAATAATATTAAAATATAAGCCAGAGACAAAATCTCTTGTTGGGATGTTTATCTCAGATTACCGTCAATTATTGATTCATGTAAGATTCATAAATCTAAGGTTCATGCATGGAAGATACAATGCAAATGGGAAGATCAGTGCAGGGTGAGAGGGGCTTCTGTGTTTGCCCCATGCTAAGGAAAAGATTCGGGGTTGTCTCTGTAGCATCATTCCCCAATTTGATGCAGTCTAGATACATTAGACTCCTGGTTGTGGGTTTGTTAGAGTTGTGATTCAACATACCAGAATGGCAAAGGGTGCCCTTACAAGGTTAAAAGCAGCTGTGGGGAAGTTTCAGTAGGAAACAATTAACCTCTGCACACTTATGTGATATGTCCTATCAATTATAGCATCAGTACTGTATATTTTATAAGATAAAGAAAAAAAATGGCGGAACCATGGTTGTGTGTGTGTGTTGTGTACCTTTAAGTCATTTCTAACTTACGATGACCCAAAGGCAACCCTAGTTTGCTTTTTTTAAAAATACCTTAACATTAAAAAAGATCTCCTAGGAGGGGATTTCATGAAAGCAGGAAAAGAAGGAAAGGGAGAAAGGGCAAGAGAGAGAGAAGTATCAGGGTCAGTCTGACCTGAAATTTGAGGATGTCAACAACTCTCTGATAAGGTTCCTTGCATTAGGCTCCTTGGTCCCAAGCACCCATCTGGCTGCAGTTTACCTAGAGGCAGCAACATCTCAATCTGGGAAGCTGCCTGCCTTAGTGTGAATACTACATTGGGGACTCTTGGTCACTGAGGAAAATTTAGTGTGGTTAGTGTCTTCCCTGATAGTTGTTGCCACAGGTAAATCCACAGATGGGGAAGGGATCAGGTGAAAGAGATAAAATTAATGGGGAGTAAGGCAAACAGCGAGGCCACTGAGGCCTGATTGCTGCCTATGGTTCTGGGCCATCTGTAGGGTATGTTTTTATTGAGAGTTCCTGCATGGCAGGGGGTTGGTCTTGTGGTCTCTTCCAGTTCTATGATTCTATGGGTGCTGAAATGAATCCTGATGACAGCCTTGAAGGCTGTGTTCTTGGAACAAAGAGGAGCCCAAAGAACTATGGTGTGTGTGTGTACCTATCGACTTATGGTGACTCCATTAATGTCACATCTTAGGCAAGGAGCACTCAGAGGTGATTTTGCCAGTTCCTTCCTCTTGAAATAGAGCCTACAATACCGAGTATTTTATTGCCTTTAAAGAAGCAAGCCTATGGGGCTACATGCCAGTGTGCTAAGGTAGCTTTTAATTTGGGCAGAGGCAAGGAAGAGTGTTTGGATTGTCTTCATAAGAAGGTCCCGGGCCTTTGTTGTTCCATTTATAGGTTTCATTTATGTTGCATGCTTCTCTTTGTTGCAGATGTTAAAAAATTAATGCTAGTAAAGTCATCTACGTGTAATACAGATTTACATGTTCAGCAAGAAATATTTCTGGTTCTTTTCAAAGAAGGTTTATTTGTGTATGCATTTATGTATGCCTCTATTGAAGTGGAATTAACACAAATTCATATCTGTAGATTTCCTGCATTTGAAAAATGTATGGCACATTTGCAAATCTCCTCCTGTTGATGCCCTCATATATGCAGCTGATAGAACACTGATGCATAGCAATTTCATTGAGATGGAAAGTCTGTGTAGCAGGTCTGTAATCCAAAATGACAGGATACCGGAAACTTTCCTTGAAGAGAAATGCTGTGTAGTATAAGAGAGCTCCATAGCTGAGTGACTGACTCAAGTTGACAGAGCAGTTATTTTTAAAGCAGCATTTGATTAGATTCCAAACTCAGCCTTTGAAATACAAACAATGCCCTTGGTACCAAAGTATGAGTTTTTATGGTAATTAATATTTCACAAAGATGCACCCACCAAGATACACACTGGGCTTTTCCTTTTCCTTTTGCCAAAATAATTGAGGCTGTATAGCCCCCCCACACCCCATTCATCCTATTATCGATTAATAACATCAAATGTTGCCTGCTTCTACCTCAACTCCAGTCAGATATTTGCCAGAATGATGGCTGTATTCTTCACTCATAACAAAACAAACAGACCACCCAAATGGCTAGGCATAAGTTTTTGCGTACTATAGTGTAAGCTTTTGTGTTTAAGTTGGTGCAAGATTTTTCATTGTTTTTCCTAAATTGTGCTTTGTCATTTCTGATCTATTTACAGAGAATTTACACCATTTTGTTCAGTGGGTTGCAAGCTGTCTACTTTCCAGGGAACTGTTTTGCAAACTATTTTTTCTACTCACCAATTTCTACAAATCTATGATAAACCCTGTGCATTTCAGCTGATTCTAGGCCATTGTTCTACTGTTGCAATCCTATAACTCCTAGGTTCTCAAATGGTGGAGTGCACCCTCTAGAGGGGCATGAGAGTTTCTTAAGAGTGGTACCAATGTCAGGTGCAGATTAACAACAACAACAACAACAACAACAACAACAACAACAGATTTTATTTACATCCTACCTTTCCAGAAGGATCAAGGCAGGTTACAACAGAACACATACATAAATATATAACATATACATAACTAAAATTACATGTCCCCTTATACCTCACTTTAAAACTAAAATACCAACACTATAAATACAAATTAAAATCAATTTAAAATAGGCAAGATTGGGGAGAGAAATTTGGGCAAATGGATGGCAATCTACATCAGTGTAACTGGACAGTCAGTCCGGAAAAGCCTGCTGGAAGATATCTGTCTTGATAGCCTTTTTAAAGGCGTCAAAAGTGGTAATATGATGGATCTCCTCTGGCAGGCCATTCCATAATTTAGGAGTGGCTGACAAGAAGGTCCTCTGCAAAACCACAGCCAACCAGTAAATTAGTCACAGAAGACCTGAGTGTGAGGTATGGATTGTATGGAGAAAGGCACTCCTGCAAGTAAGCTGGACCCAAGCCATGAAGGGCTTTAAAGCTCTAATAAGGAGTTCTGGGTGGCGGGTATCTGAATTAGATCCCTTACCACCCTGAACATCTCTGCTGGACAGATGCAATACATGCAGAGCAGAAAGATTTCTTCACTGCACCTACTGCCACTCCATAGGAGTCAAGAAACTTCCTATGGTGTGTCTTGTCAGATAAGACTTGAGTTTTCTGCCAGCGGCGCTCTTGTCATTGTCCAGCCTGCTTCATCTTTCTAAGATCATCTGTATACCATGGTTTACAATTTGAAGAGGGCTGGAAAAGATGCTTGGGAAAGACTGTGTCTATAGCCTTGGTAAGATCACTATTCCAGGTATTAACCAAGGCTTTGATAGAATCACCAGTGTTACCAGTCATAAGACCCCCCTAAAGCTTTTTGGAACCCAACAATTGGTCCTCCACCCCTGAGGGGTTGAATAGGGCCTTTAGTCCAACCTTGACCAGGAAATGATCCATTCATGACAATGCTGTGATATTAACTACAGCCGTCCACAGATATACCTGTTCTGTACTTAAAACCACATCGAGGATATGACCTGCACAATGTATAGGCCCAGAGACTAATTGGGATAGGCCCATGTTTGTTAGGGAAGCCATGAACTCCTGAGCTGCACCTGTTAAATTTGTTGAACTGGCCCTGAGTGGGATGTTGAGGTTACCCAGGATTAAAAGCCTGGGGGACTGCAACACCAACTCCGAGACCAGTTGTGTCAGCTTGGGTAGGGAGTCTGTTACACAATGGTGTGGACGGTATACCAACAGAATCACCAGACTATCCTTTGTCTTCAGGCTTAGGTACCTACATTTAATGTGGTCTGTTTTATGGACAGGTATCCTGGCCAAAACAAGATTATTTTTATGGATTAATGTCAGTCCTCCCCCTCTCTCACTTCCCCTAACCTGCTCAATAATGGAATACCTGGCTGGTAGGGCTTGTTATCCCCCAGCCAGGTTTCTGTAAAACAGCTAGGTTGGGTTCCTCACACATCAGAAGGTTGTACAGTGGTCCCCCGGGTTACGAAGGTAATCCGTTCCGGATTACCTTTCGTAACCCGGAAGTCCTCGTTTCCCGGGGGACTGCATTAGGAGACAGACCGCACGGCCGATTTAAAGGGGCCGCACGGTTTTTCTCCTTCGCATCCCGGGGGATGTTTTTTGGTGCTGCCGGTTTTGTGTCCCGGGGATTTCGTTCCCCGGGGGATTCGTAAACCGGGATACCACTGTATATGATGTGAGTTTTCTTTTTCACTGAACTGGCATTACACAAGAACAGGCAAAGGATCTGTGGATATGTTGGCTCACTCTCCAGATCTCTTGGGGTTACAGGGTGAATAGAAGGTGAGATTGATTTCAAACATCAATCTCATCTTCCTTTGTAACAGTATTTCACCATGTTAATGCTGTATCTTCTATTACCCCACACTACTCTTATTGCCGCTCCATGACTGAAGTCATATACCTCCCGCTGACCACTATCAGAAACATGCCCTACCGCTCTGTCTCCATCTCTCCCCATTGTTCTCGCCTCTATATGCTTAAAGTGAGTGGCATCGGATAGCAACATTATCATCCTAAGGTCCCCACCATCTATCTTAATTCTCTTCCCCCATTTCACTCCAATAAAACCATAATAGTGTATAAAACTAAATTAACATTAACAATATACTAGGAAGTGGGGGGGGGCAGATTTTAGCCACCAATCTCTAACAGTTACTTTCCTTATCGCGCTGCTGTTGCCACTGCAGCACCTGATGATATAAGGAAGAGAGGAAGAATAGTTCCAGAAATGCCATTCTCCCCAGTGCATTCCACTGGCATTGTTACCACCGCTGTGCTGCCTGGTAGTTTGGGGAAAGAGGGAGGAGGTGAAGATTTTATAGCCGTCTCCCCTCTCCTGAACATTCTGCCGCTGCTTCTGCTGCCGCTGTGCTGCCCAGTGGTTTTAGCCTTTCGGTCCTGAGACACACTTCCCCACACTGCCCCTGATGGTGCTGGGGAAATAGGCTGCCTCTTGGCATCCTCTGGCACTAGTGTTTGGTGTCTATGGGGGATATAGAGGATGGATTTTAAGCTTGGAATTCCTCAGGAACTCCCTCCGTGCTGCCCCTAGTAGTGCTGGGGAAATAGGCTGCCTCTCGGCATCCTCTGGTGCCTGTGCTTGGTGTCTCTGGGGGATGTTGAGGGTGGCTTTTAAGCCTGGAGCTCCTCAGACAGGCCCCCCACACTGTCCCTAACTGTGCTGGGGAAATAGGCTGCTTCTCGGCATCCTCCAGTACTAGTTCTTGGTGTCTCTTGGGGATTTAGAGGACAGCATTTAAACCTGGAGCTCTTCAGACACACACACCCCACACTGCCCCTGGCAGTACTGGAGAAATAGGCTGCCTCTCAGTGTCCTCCTGTGCCAGAGAGTAGAGGTGCTTGGAATGCTTTTGCAGCATCTCTTTCAGCACCAGATCGTATGGCAGGGAGTGAGAGAGGAAGAGAATGTGTTTTCCTGAGGGGTTGGAGCTTCTTTGAGTCACTGGGGAGGGCCCAAAAAAGAAAGGAGAGATACTGGCCAATAGTTTGATTTTTTCCAGAGGGTCATGGGAAGGCTTTTTAAGGATAGGTTTGACCACAGTGTACACAAACCAGGTGGTCCAACAGGGGGCCATGGGGTGGAGGGTGGTGGTGGTGAAAGAGGCATGTATGGGGGGCCTCTATGATTGTGCTTGCCAATGTATTACTTGTACACTGATGTACCAATGCACTGTACAGGTGGAGCATTGTACGTGCAACTGTATGGCTGATCAAAGGGGTGGCCATGCAATTGGATGGCATCTGGGGAGAGATGGGAAATAGATGGACGTCACAGGTGGTGTGTTTGTGAGATGGTGCACATGCATGGTGGGGAGGCAACAAAAAAAAATATTACCCAGTTGTGCAGCTTGATATCACACTGTGCAGTTGAGCTGTACTTATTCGGCCCACCTTGGGAGTGAGTTCTGTAAATGGCAGGATTTCAACCCCTTTTTGGAAAAAGCAGGATTGAGCTGCTTTTTCCTGTCCTTGTACTCTGACCCACTGACTCAATGTCTGGGTTGAGGGCCAAGGATTTGTCTCCCTTGAGTTGTTTCTTAATTTTTTTTTCTGTAGAACTCCTAACTGTTGTAAGTCACTTTGAATCCCAAACTGGGAAAAAGTGGCATATAGATAAGTATAATAAAGTCTAGCATTCAGTATTGAAGGTGCATATTTGTGCCCTAAATTTTATTTATTTATTTATGGTATTAATACTCCACCCTTCAGCCCTAAAGGCTCTCAGAGTGGCTTACACTTATTATTTTTAATTAAATGGTTCCTTGCCCTCAGGCTTACAATCTAAAAAGACATGACACAAAAGGAGAAGGGAATGGTGGTGAGGAAGGGGATCAGGTCCAGCAGTTTTTTTTCCCCTTTCTGAGGCCTGGACTATTGCAGATGGACTGGAGGGAGGGCTCTCCTTCTTCCTTTAGGCCAGGCCTGATGGAGCTAGCAGGCCTTTCTCTCCCTCTGAGGTCTGATGACATAGAAGTTTATCAGATGGGAGGAATTTCTCTTTATTTCGAATGGAGCCAATTGGAGCCAATTCAAATTCACGTTAATTCACTAGGCTTTAATACGCAATAACGTAAAACACCATGATTGCGTTCGGAATGATTTCCCTTTTGCCCAAAATGGCATGAGATACTTTAATTCGCAATCACGTGAAACCTCATGATTGTGTTCGGATTGCCATTAGATTATACTTCCAATTTCCGTCGTCTGAAAAACTCCATAGATGACAAAGAGAGGGCCCATCTTTTTCTAGGCCAGACCTGATGGAGCTGGCAGGCCTTTCTTTCCCTCTCAGTTAGATGATGTTAGGGATCTGTAACTGCTCCATAGTCAGTAAGACTACTGTAAGAATATATAAATGCTCCCCCAGTCCAGCCATCAGCTGAACCAGGCAAAGAATCTGGCAGTTAGGGTACAAGGAGGACATTGTTTCCAACCCCCTCTCACCAGTGAATGTGGCTGTGACTTGCAATTGGGCTCCGCCTTCTGATTACCATAACCTTGCTCACAGGTAGGAGGGAGTTAGAAACATCATCTTCTTTGTGCCTTGCTTGTCAGCTGAGCAGATCTCCTTACCCAATTGTTAAGGTGAACTTGTAGCGGGTGGGCTGGGCTGGGCTGGGCAATGTTACTTAAATTACATATATATAACTAAATGATGCAGAATATTAGTGATCAATAACATCAATAGAAATAATCCTCATTTTCTATTACCTCCATCTGAATACCAGGCCAGTATAAAACTTTTGCTAGCCGATATGAAGGTCAAGATGGTGCCCTTATTCATTTCATGTGCAAGAGCCAACTGGATTGGCATTTCAACTTTATTTCAGCACAGACATAATGTTTGCAAAATGTCTTAGATATCAGGCTGATTTGGGTGGTAAGGAAATGTTGTGAGGCAGAGGATAACAGTTGGGGAGTCCAGGTGTTAATAGCCACGAGGCTGTTTTAGTTGCCTGCCAGCATTTGCAGAATGAGATGATCACCTCTTTCCACCTAATAGCAGGGCCTGTTCTGTGTGCATAGCCATCCCTTGATTTTATTTATATGTTTAGAGAATAAAATCTTTGCACATTCCCATGATTGTGCAGATCACACCTTAGCTATCCACCACCTCTTACTCTCCTATGAATATTCTGACAAAACCCCCAGCAGTTTAAACTTTAACTATTTCAAAATGCATCTTTTAAAATAAATAAATTGTAAGAATACCATTTAAATACTCATCAACACTAGTTTAAAATAATAAATATTTTCAGAGGAGAAAAATGCTGAAATGGAACAGAACTGAATTATGAGTAAAATAAAATAAGGAAGTGACATTAGATGCCAAAGCAGATTCTTCCATCCTTTGTTTCAGAATCCATTTAGTTACTCTGCCATGAAAAAAAGCTATCAAAAAGGTAGGGGAAATGTTGCATTGGTTAACTCCAAAATGTCAAGCAGAGCTGATGAATATAAACTTGCTTCTGTATTTGTTTAGCTAGAAAGTCAATGAGAAAGAAACAATTCTTTGCTTCCAGCCCAGTGTATCTTTACTTTGGCTATGTCTGTTCTTTTTCTTCCCTGTCTTTTCCTGCTACCAACAACCCTCATGCCATTCTTTCTGACAGTTTGTCAGTCTCCATACGCCTCTGTGGCATTACATTTCTTTGCAAAAGGATGGCTTGCGTGTGTGGAATTAATTAGTGCACGTTAATGACCAATTTGCATGCACCACTGTGACAGGTAGGGCCCAGCTTTGGGGCTTTTGCACACAGTGCTGTGAAGAGGTCACAGGAGCTCCTGTGAGGCCATAGCTGGAGTGCAAGAGCCAGAGCAGCTGCATAGTGATAGGGAAGATGAAAGCCTGGGTGCTTAGCAACAGCCGTGTCTAGGACACCCTCAAGCAAAATAGTCAGCGCTGTCGATGAAAAAGACGCAAAAGGGTATTTTATAGCAGCAGCAATCACAGAGAAAGCTGCTGCATCCTAGAATTGCCCACTACATTAAAGGGCTGAGAGTGTTTGCTCTTCCTTTGAAATCTCTGCACATCATATCTTTCCTGGGCACCTCTTGAGGCAGAGTGTGCATACTGCATTTCTGAAGGGGAAAAGTATGGGTTGGGGTTGAGCCCAGATGCTAGGCAGTTCCAGGGTGGAGTACAGAGTATAAGAGGTTGAATTGGAAGGCCTTGCACTGGAGACCTGATAGAAAAATGTGTGATGGAATAGTAAATGTGTGTAAGATCTATAGAAAGAGAGGGAAACAACAACAACAACAACAACAACAACAACAACAACCCAACTTTCCACAGTCATTTGAGCTATGATGATTCCTTTTCTCAGTTGTTGTCATGGAGATTGAATGGGGTAAGACAAGTGTGGTATAGTGGTTTGAGCATTGGACAATGATTCAGGATACTAGGGTTCAAATACTCACTCAGCCATGGAAACCCATGGTTACCTTGGATAAGTCACACTATCTCAGCCTCAGAGGAAGGCAAAGGAAAACCTTCTCTGAACAAATCTTACCAAGAAAAACCCATTATGGCCTTAGAGTCAGCATAAGTCAGAAATAACTTGAAGGCACACAATCACAAGAACTGGTGGATACTATGGAAAGGTGATGTCAATACTATTGAGTTGCCTTCTCAGTGCCTCCTGGAACCTACTTTTGGAAAACCCTTATTGGCACTAGTATTAATAATATTAGTGTTATGTCAAATAATAATGAAGAGCCTCTGAATCACTTTCTTATTATTTTGCAATTGTCTTATGCTCTGGGTTCTGTTATGGTTGTCTTAAGTTTTACAAAGACAAGGGGAATTGTTGAATATTGATCATGGATTTTATGCAAGAAAAAGATACAGCAATGTGAAATCAAAGGCTTTCAAAGCTGGTCTTCAAAGTTTTTGTGGGTTTTTCCGGCTATGTTCTAGAAGAGTTTATTGCTGTTGTTTTACCAGCAGCTGTACCTGGCATATTCAGAAGATACAAGCCACAGCTGCTGGTGAAACTTCAGGAATAAACTCTTCTAGAACACAGCCTCATTGCCAGAAAAAAACACAAAAAGCAAAAGGTTTATCACTTTGAGGGTTATAATTATTTTAAATCTAAGTTTGAACTGCTTCAATATAAGTTGCCTATATCTGTATGGCTCTAGTCACACTATAACTAAATCAGGTGCTCCAGGCAAATGATTACCAAGACAACATAATAATAAGATCCTCTCCAACTCTGATTTAATGATATCATACTTTGTAACACCCATGCACAATAAATATGCATGTGAAAAAGAATACACTGGAGCATTAATGCAGCTTCTGAGCTACAGTTGTTTATATAAACTGTAATTAAAAGTTATGGCACTATTCTCTATTCTCAGACACATTTTATTGAAACACATAAATTCTGACCTTTTGCTTTACTGAAATTGAGAGTTGGTGGTGGTGGTTCCTTATTGTCATACTCATGTGTCTGCTTACATTTTAATATGAGCTTATAGAATCTTGTGAATTGTCAATGCTAATAATAAACAGACAAATCCAGAATTTTTGTTTCAGTCCCTGGTTAGATGGTAAGAGATACTCCCAAACTTTTAGATCTGTTAAGTGCAAATATATTCAGAAATCATGTTTTAATTCTACCTCATGGCAGAATTATACTATTTGCAGTTTGTTCTTCAGTATAAGGCAATGGGTCAAGATACAAAATGTTTTCCCACCAGTCTATACCAGGAGAAAGTCCTGCCAGTTTGACGCTTTGAATGGAAATGACTCCCAAGAAACTGAAACTGTTATTTGGCGTAATGTTCAAGTGGAACTATGGTTGTCAGCTAAAGAATTCATCAGCCATTCATCTGTTTTATTAACTGATTGAATATAGTTGCATATCATCAAAGTCTCAACCTATTTGCTTTTCTGTGGTTTGGGAAAAATATTAGACCTTTAATTTAATATTAAAGGTTTCACTCATACTTAGAAATAGGGGAAAACCCCTGTAACTTCAAACCTTCTGCCATGTATGCCAATTACTTTCTTTTGCACAGTTGTACTAACCAAGGTCTAATCTGCCCTGTAGAATTAATGCAGTTTGTCACTGCTTTAAGTGCCATGGCTCAATGCTATGTAATTCTGTAGATATTTAGTCTTCTCTGTGAGAGAGCTTTGGTGACACAACAAACTACAAATCCCAAAATTCCATAGCATTGAACCATGACAATTAAAGCAGTGTAAAACTGCATTATTTCTGCAGTGTAGATTAGACCCAAGTTAATATTTCAATCATTTAGTCAGGGTGGATTATGTGGGTCTTCCTTGATGTCATGCTGTTTGGGTGGGAAAGGATCATGCCATTAGCTCCATCCACATGGAGGTATGTGGATATCTGCATTTTTATCCCTCCCTTGGTTCTTAACAGGTTGTGGTATTTTTTTTATTTTTTTATTTGCAATTCTTGCAAGAGAACTGGTCCTTGTATGGGTTTTCCCTTATGGTTCTCAAACTTTTCCCCTCCAGTTGTTTTGAATTTCCGTTTACAGAATTCTGCATCATTGTTATGCTGACTGGGGTTTCTGGGATTTGAAATCCAAAACTTCTGGAGGACCACAAGTTGAAAATCATTGGCTTAGAGCAGTGATTCTTAAACTTTGGTCTTCCAGATGTTTTGGACTTCAATTCCCAGAATTCCTGGCTGTTGGCCAAGCTGGCTGGGGTTTGGGGGAGCTGAAATCCCAAAACAAAGTTTGGGAATCACTCACTTAGAGGATGTGTGTGCATAGGATAGCAGACCAATATGTCCTCTTCTAGTTCCTATTTAACACACAAGATTTAAAAACCCATCAAACATAAATAGTAATTACTCTTAAATGACAGTGTTGTTACTAAAAATTAGACATTTTTGGAAAAACAGGCTTCAAAAGATTATTCAGTTACAGGTTTAGTTGTCTGAACTGTTGAATTTTTTTTAAATTGACCATTTCATTTTAAGGGAAAATAGAGCCAATGGAAAACATTGAAGCACCTCTCAAAAGTATTTCAGAAAAGGATGTTCCTCAAGTTTTTGGGATTAATTACGATATCAGCTAGCAGCCACTAAGAAAAACTTCGTACGTGGTAATGTTATGAAGTAAAAGATGGCTGAATTACTGCACACCAGTTCAGAATGCCTCAGATGCAGAAATTCAAATTGACAATGACACTCAGCTAGACATATTAAAGTTTTAGTGGGCAACAGCTGTCAAAGGTTATTGCATCAGGCCCCAAGACTTGTGTTTGTTATTTGTGATTGGAGTCAGTAAATGTGACTATTACATTTTTGCTCATTGCCACCAAATACTGTTTACACTTGCCAATTTTTCTTCACCTGCCTTCATTTTGGCATGTGGAGTTCTGTATCAACAGTGCACATTCAGTGTTATGCATTATGTAAGTATAACCAAAGCATCTCAGAATTAACATTTAGAGCTACAAGTCCTAGAATAGCATAGCCAACAAGGCCAGTGTTTGTGGTGATTTAGGGATTGGGTCTTGGAACTAAAGTCCCAAAAAGGTAATTTTTCAAATATATAGATAAAATTCCATTGACTAATAATATAAAATAAAATAAAAAAGAAAGAAAGAAAGATGAAAAGGAACAATAACTGTCTATTTAGACCTACACTCAAAGTGAGTAGTTAGTTAAAAATGTACCGATTAGTCAGCCAGCCATAACTGTTAACATCAACCACTGTAAAGTACAAGGGAGTAAAGTGCATGGAATACAATGGAATAAGATTTTTAAAAAGATAAAGAAAGACTAAAGTAGGATAAGACATAAATTAATAGCAACTGTCATCTTGTAATAAGCTGAAATGCAAAAATACAAAAGATATATATATTTAAATTATCAGTTTTGCATGCAACCCCAATGTGTTCAATAAAACATGTTCTCAGCTCAACAGCCTTACTTATGAATTTAGCAGTTCTAATGACTACATATGTATTTGTGCACTGAATGAAATAAGATCTCAATATATAGTGCTATCAGGTATTGTCTATAGGTACTGCACTTTTACTGAGTCATATAGCTGACACTTAAATAGGACATGAATATCTTCTATCTTAGGTGCTCCATAGACAAATGTACGACACTTGACAGAATCATCTGTGCTTGACTATGGGCTGTAACTGCACTAATCTCGCTCTTGTTAAAGATATCATATGGTATTGAATCAAACCCATTAACAGATATTTTTCTGTTTGGAAAAGCAATTTATTTTTGGCCAACCATTTCAGCCACCTGATATTTACAAGTGTTGTACACATAAAGGTGAAACCTCCCCATTCCATTCCAGTTTTACATGTTTTTTGTTGTTAATTCCATTAAGTTCAGTTTCTTTATGAATCTACAATTCTATCTACCTACCTACCTATCTTTCAGAATAAACCCACCATGCCACCTTGAATACACACAGTTTTATTTAATTTCAGAGGTTAGGTAGAATTGGGCCAGATTAATACTTAGATGGAAGAATTCTTCCTCAAATTCTGCAGAGCCACCACTGGTCATATTGATTATATTATTCTGTGCAAAACTGACATGAGGTTGTTGTTCATAGAAAACAACATTTTCTGCACAGAAGATAATATTATTTTCTGAAATCAACATAGTTTTGTGCAGAAATTGTGCTTTTGTCTGAAAGCACAAAAAAGATTGTAGAAATTTTAAAAAATAATGTAAAAATTGTGTTTTTATCATAGTGCTCGAAGAAAAACAATTTATTGGGGGGAGGGGGAGCTGTGCATTTGAATGCAGAATAATTTTCTAGGAAGCACAGATATTAGTTGAAAACTTTACAAAACAGTCACCTGAGTAGCATTCTTTCTGTCCAGATTTCCTGAGTCATAGGAAATGCTTTTTTTGATCCAAGAATTGAATAACAGGGAATATTTTTTCCATCTCCAATCCATAGTTGCTGAAATATGATACTTCACAGTAGAAGTACAGCCTAAAGCAAAGATGTCTGGATTTTGCACAACAACAATGGGCAACAGTACCTTAATTATACTAGAAGCTGAGCATCTAGAGAGGCCTTGAAGAAAAATTTGGGAAAACAGTGATGCTGATAGCTATCTAGCACAGCATGAAGCTTTAATTAATATTAGCCTTAATGTTAATAGCTGCAACATGTCAGTTTCCACTTGTATAACTGATATATTATATCCCTTGGTTGGAAACATGCAAAAATAGAAGCAGATGCTGTAGGGTTTCTTTGGCAAAGTTTTTGCAGTGGACAAAATCTGTAGCTATTTAGCTTTTGGCAGTCTTCCATTTGATTATTTGGTCAGACATTGGAAGACTTGGCATCCCTATGCTGCATACTTTTGCTTTCAATATGACAAGAGCTTCAGGATTCGACTCCAACCCTATTAGCTGACAGAAAGCAGATAAGAGGTTGGACAGTTCCTGAGATGGGGGAAGTGATATTTTATAGCAGAACATCTACTCATGGTTGATTCACAGAATGGGCTATTAAATGTGCACCACGAGATTGCTAACCCAGTTATTACTTTCATTCCAGAAGGGCTCTATGTAAAGCAGGGGTTTGGGATTCCAGTTTGTTCAGACTTCAACTCACATAAGCTCCAATCAGAACAATCAACAGTCAGAGTCTGTGGAAGTTGAAACATTTGAGTCCAACATTTGAAGGATTCCCCCAGGCCTGATGTAAAGGTTTCTATTCAGCTAGTTCTTCTAGCACTACATATAACATCCTACATAAGAAGCAACCTGATCCATCAATACACTTCCAAGTGTATTGATTTCAGGATGTTCAAAGTATGCAGTTAAGGGACCATGTAAGTTGAAATTTTCACACAGATCTTGACAATAGGAGAGCAACTACTGAGGATGCAAGAACCACATGTTCAAGAAACATGTCAACAAGGCAGTTTCAATTCACACATGATGCCCTCAGCCCCCACATTGGTCTAATTTACTTTTGGCTCTGTGCATTACAATATCCTTTTAATTCACTACATTTGTCATACAAATCTTTAATAACACTCTTTTTATGGCACTATGCCTAGAATAATTCATTGTGTATATGATGGATTTAAAGCTTTATTCTATCAAGGAGACAGAAATATTACATTTTGGAGAGCGAAAACCAGATTTATCATAAATGGCAATGGTAAAATGGCAAGTCAATTTGCCTTTATATTAGAGAAAGAGAGAGAGAGAGAGAGAGAGAGAGAGAAAGGGAGACCTTGATGCGCAATGTCCCTTAATATTTATATAGCCATTCATGTGGTATTGAAATGGTTGTAGTCACACAACAGATAGCAAATATATTTCAGTGTTGCAGAAAGAGAAATCAGTTATAATTCGGAACTGCCCTATGTATGAATTTTGAATCACATCATTTTAGCTGTAACAATTAGCCCAGCAGTTGGACTTTTTCAATCTGAAATGATGAAATCCAGTTTTTAACTATCATAGCATATTCCTTGGCAATTTACCGATCTGCCCCTACCCTAGGAATTCACTTTAGTAAACAATCTAAATATGAAGTCGAAGGCTTTCATGGCTGGCATCCATAGTTTTTTTATAGGTTTTCAGGCTATGTGGCCATGTTCTAGAAGAGTTTATTCCTGACACTTTGCCACCTCTAAATGGTTTACAAACCAACCAAGAAAATTTGGCAAATGCTGCGCTCAGTGAAGGACAAAAGAGACCCTCTCACAGCCGCAGGAATTTACCACATACCATGCACCTGTGAACAAGTCTACATAAGGACTTCCAAACACAGTGTTCAAACATGAATCAAGGAACATGAGAGACACCACAGTCTGTGTCAGCCAGAAAAATCAACAGTAGCCGAACATGTTATAAACCACCCTAGGCATAAAATGCTGTTTGAAAACACTAAATTTCTGGACCATGCCAACAACTATCAGGTCAGAATGCACAGGGAAGCCATTGAAATCCACAGACACCTGGACACCTTCAACAGGAAAGAAGAAACTATTAAAGTAAACAACGTTTGGTTACCAATTCTGAAAAACAGCAAAATCAGGACTCAGCAAAAGCAAATGAAAAACCACCCAGGGTCAGGGGTTTTCCCAGCAGACAATGATCACTAATGAAGCAGACACTAATCTTCTTTGCATATCCTCCCGCCCTGAGGCCTTGCCATCAACAACAGAACAATACACAGATTAACATGGAAATCACTCCTCCCTACCCAGAGTCACACAGTATATATATATACACCCAACTCTCTTCCATGCCAGAATTCTCTGAAGATGCCAGCCCCAGATGCTAGCAAAACATCAGGAATAAACTCTTCTAGAACATGGCCACATAGCATGAAAAACCCACAAAAAAACTATAAACAATCTAAATGTCTGCTGACAAACAGCCTGTTCACACAGGGCCATGAAGCTGCCCACCTGACCTCATGGTCGGCGGCTTTGTGGTGCTCCAGTGGAGCAGCATTTATATGTTGCATGCTGAAGGAGTGTCACAAAACCACAACAGTGGTGGGAAAAGCCAGCTTTTTGCCATTGCTGCGCTTTCTCCCATGGAGTTCCAAGGAGAAGGTATCATCCAGCCATGTTCTATACTTGGAAGTCCTGTATGTTTGTGTAGTTCTTTAACAAGTTTTTAAGGATGGAAGTGCTTGAATTCTGGGGAAGTGTGTGGATGTGGTTTCAGTGTTACTGTTGCTTAATCCAGCAATGGGTATGTATGTTTTGTGCAATTTGGGGTACTTTTGTGCAAATTGTGAGGGTGAGGGGGTCTGAGGGACTGTGGGGAATTTCCCCTTACTAATATTAAAGAGTTTTTCCTTCCATCTCATTACCCTTTCCATTTTTTTAATGATTGGGAGAATAAAATCTAGGAAAAGTGATAGCCACTTTGATTGGGAAAATAAAACCTAGGAAAAGTGATAGACACCACTTTAACTGCTATGGCTCAGAGCTGTGCAATTCTGGGAACTGCAGCTTTGTGAGACATATAACCTTCTCTGTCAGAGTGCTCTGGTGCCACAATAAACTACAGTTCCCAGAATCTCATAGCATTGAACCATGGCAATTAAAGTGGTGTGAAACTGAATTATTTATGCAGTGAAGCTGTACTTGGAGGTGAACCCACCCCACTTTACTCCAGAAAACATTATGAAAAGAATGAATTACTTCACTAGGAAGCACAGTTGAAAGTAATTCAGGTTTCTCACCAGAGTCTAGGACAGTATTCCCAACCATGGATTCACAGATATTGCTCAATATTATTCCTAGTTAAACCATGTCTATTGATTCAACAACTTATGGGGACCACTAGGATAAGGATTTTCCATTTCGAATGAAGCATTTTTGGATCACCTCTCAGCCCTTGCTTCTGAATTTATTAAGCCACCTAGTTTTGGATGAACTGGGAAAATGCTCTGGTGGTGCTTAATCAGACTGGAGCATTGAAAATTTGATCCAACTACTACTGTAGGGAGATGAACTCCAGGTAGATTTGGTGAAATTGTCTCTTCTTGACACATGGCATTTTCACACACACACACACACACACACTGACTGGCACCTTGTTCCGTAATTCCAGTGTGATAAGTCTGGCTGACAACATCACAAGTCATATTCGTAGTTTCTGCAAACATAAGGAGCAAATTTTCCAAACCTACCTTTTCAGCAGTGCACTTCCCCCATGGACATTTTTATGTTGCCAGAGTGACTGGCCACAAGTGGGGATGCATCCAGTTTTCTTATTTTAGGTGGACATGCTATACAGGCATCTGTATAAATGTGTCCAACTCTCTTCTTGTAGCTGGATGCACAGGGATTCCACTGCAGATGCAGTGGTGTCCACCTATAGGAAGAGAGCTAAAGACATTTCTGATCAGCCCCTCCACTCTCCAGCAAAATGCAAGTACTCATGGAGAGTGGTGTGCATTGCTGAAAAGTGCTACAATGCAAAACCTTGTCCACAACTGTGTTTTATTTCCACACTGTACTGTACAATATTTAAATATATATTTTGGGATGTTTACATTTCTGAGGACTCCTTACATTTCATGTCTAAAATCATTTTTATCCAAAATTCAAAATTTAACACATAAAAATTGACATATATTGACATGGACATAAACATGCAACAATATAACAACAATACCCTCCACAGACTCTTTAAATTTAAAATTGCATTTCTCATCTAAGAGGATCACGTTATTTTGCATAGGGATCCACAACAATAGAATTCCTCAAGGATCTCTAGCTCTAAAACCCAACATTCAGTTCTAACTCTTTTTTTATTTAGAGTTTGCTGTTCCTTAGTGTACTTGAATCTTATATTTATTCAGAATTATAATGTCCATCTCTAGGGAAATAAGGATTTGGCGTTCTTTTCTGTGCTTTATTTAAAATAACAGTGAAAGCTATTTTGCTTCTTAAACTGATACTATAGCAACAGAATTTCCCAGCTAATTGAGATTCTGAAAAACACCATGTTATACATGACTCCATATAAATAATTGCCACGTTGAACAAAACAAGATGTTTGTGCAGTAGACAGCACAACCATCTATATTGTTTGTGATTAATTGTGCTTTTAATTTCTTGACAAGGTTGACACATGCATGACCATTACCATTGGCTGCAGCAACATGTTGTGACTTTGCAATGTGTGACACATCATAGATGAATCTATGAGTTGAGACTTAATGAGCTGAAGGTTGGAAGATGCTCCACAAAAGTTTCAACCAAAATGAAAGATCTTAGACTTAATGCTATAGTCAGAATTCTGTGAGAGTAGAATCTGCCGCCTTGAAACATGAATCAAGAAGGAAACAGGGTAACTTTCTGCTCTAGCATTGCCCAGCCTACATAGTGCTTATATCAAGAATTTATTTATTGCTTGCAATTGTACTTACATAAACATTGTATATGCTTTCTGCATAGCTCACAAAATAAATTCAACATCAAAATGTAATATAAGACAATAGATGGCACTAAGGAGCTGATTAAGTAAAGCATAACACTGTCAAAATGCCCAATTATATTTAATATGATTATTGACACCAATAAAATGATTGATTGGATGATTGATTGAATGCCTCATTATTAATGCTGTAATAATACTCTTTTCCAGTCCAACTACAGTTTCCAATCTTTTAAAAATACAGTTGCATTTATAGTGCATTGCAATAGTCAAAATGGGAATATACTATAGAAAAAATTCCAAACAACTTCTAGGAGTTTCATGTAAATGTTAAACAGTCTAGGAGAAAGAGTAGAAATACAGTAGAGTCTCAGTTATCTGACATAAACTGGACTGGCTGATAGTTAGATAACCAAAAATGTTGGATAATCTGGAAGGTCCAAGAAAAGCCTTGAAATCACTATGAATTGCAAATGTACTGAAGTTTTATTGCAATAACAATAAAAGTAAATGTAAAGAAATCACTGATCAACATTGTGACGTACAGTATAAACAGTTCAGTCCTCTGAAAATTTAAAGAAATCACAGAAAATTTAAAGAAATCACAGCAGCCGCGACGTTGGATAATCCAGAATGTTGGATAACCAAAGGTTGAATAATCGAGATTCTACTGTATATGGAACCACAAACATGATTGCTAGAGGATTTATGATTCCCCAGTACCACATTCTGGAACCAGTCATCCACACAAGAGTGGAACCATTGCTAAACAGCCTCACACACCTAATGGAGAAAAATCTTTCCATATCTTGAATGATATCATAGCTGAAGCAGTAGTAAATTGTTGAGAAGTCCATTTGTACTCTGCCTATTTTTCTCTTGACAAGGTATAGTCCACAGAGCAACAAAGGCGGTTTATATCCCAAAACTAGACCTGAACCTGAACTGAAATGGATCTGATTGGGGTGGGAGTAGCAGCCCAACAAGAGTTGAAAGTCTGCACTTTCCTTGTCCCCGATCTAAAAAGTAAGCTTAATCTAAGAATGACTTGAATTGGCTGGCTACAGCTCTATTGAGCATTTTGTCCAGGCGGGGGAGATCAAACCTCCATTGGGAGGGAGTTCCAAATCTATGAGCTGTCACTGAGAAGGTTCTCTCCCTTTTCTCCACCAACTGAACCTGGGAGGTGGAAGGAGATATAATCATCTCTTGAAGATGTTGACTTGGGCAGGCTCATATAGGGAGATATGAGCTTTAAAATAGCCTGGGACCAAGTTGTATACTGTTTTATAGGACATAACTGGCTCTTTGATTTGTGCCCTTAAATGGACCAGTGACCAGTGACGCTGTTTCAGCAAGAGGGTAATATGTACCCTATAGCCAGCCCCAGGCAACGATGTAGCTGCAATATTTTGAACCTGCTGAAGTTTCTGAATAGATTTCAAATGCAGCCCAATGTAGAGTGTGTTACAATAATCCAACTGGGATGTAATTAAAGCATGTGTTACCATGACCAGATATGGGTTTTTTTTTTTTAAAAAAAAGTGTAGCTGTAACACTAGTTTTATGTGTGCAAACACATTCCTGGCCATCAGGGATGAAGCCAGGAGTACACTTAAGCTACAAACCTGGAATTTCCAGCACAAGTTGAATCCCTGTTTCCTGCTCTGCCTTCTGACTGACCTGGACCCCCTCTGTCTTGTCTGGATTAAGCTTCAGTTTGTTTGCCTTTATCCACTTTGTCACTGATAACAGGCACTGGTTTTGCACCAAGACAGTTTCCTTGCAGTTAGGTGGAAATGAGAGACAGAGCTGAGTGTCATCTGCATATTGGTGACATTGTGGTGAGTTGTAGCATCTGCTATATGAGTCTGCTCAGATACTTATTGCCATCTGAAGCAAGAGCTGCCAAGGATGAATAGAGGAGTATGCTTATGGGTCTCTGTATGCATTTGAAATGATGGGTACATGGTAAACTATTTTTCTATCTGTCAATCTTCCAAATCAATAAATTGTTGTTGTTGTTGTTTTTAAAAAAAGGTTTGACAAAGCAGCTATTATTTGTTTAGATTTTGTTTAAACCTGACCTCAAAATACAATGTTTTCCAATGGAGAAATTGGAGATAGTTCTACATTTTGCTTGCAGGCATCAAATGGTATTTTTGCATGAATGGATCAACAAGTTTATTATAGAAACCTGGTAGGGGCTCTGTAATTTCAGTGAGATCAGTTGGAGTGGAAGTCAAAATGATCCTGTTCAGAAAGGGCATGGTAATGCATGCTGTAGGTAAGGGAGAACATATAGTTTTATGGAGGTAAAGGTTATAATGCACAAGATCAATGAGTATATTATGAGCCTAGCTTACTCTTGCAAAACTGTTCACATGGAAATACTTGACTGTCCAACCCCAATCAAGTGGCCAGTGCTTTTGCTTGCTCTAGTTCAATTTTAATTAGTTCAATACATTACAATAAACACAATTCCTACATACAGTTTCATCTTTGACAGAAAGTGTTTAAATGGAAATTAATTCACATGTGAGTTTTCACCCCTATTCTTTTTGTAAATATAAAGTAAACAAGATAAAAAACATAACAATGTGTTTCCACTATTTTAAAAAAGAAGCTAATTAACACATTTTCCATATGTTTAATTTCCAACATAAAGCAATTCATAGACTAAACTTGATTCTTAGTACTTATCTTGTTCCAGTAAACCTGGAAATTAGACACATTGAATCAGTAGGATTGATCTGCATTCAGCAATGGAGTCAATTGGGCATTCTAGATTGGCAAAAAGAAGTGTGTTCATGGCTGCATGAAAGTCTAGCCTTTAGATGAGAAAAAGGGAAAGTGTGCCATGGAAACACTTTTTTTTTTTTTTCATTTTAGGGGAGAAGAAGCGCCTTTAAAAAGGTGCTGGTTTTCCCAGCTTCTTTTTTAAAAACTGCGGAACAGCGCAGCTCCATCTAAAGGCTGTGGTGCAGCTGCTAAGCATTAAGGAAAAGGCAACTTCATGTCACACTTTCCTGCCAATCTAGAAAGCCCCATTGAGTCTATCTGGGAGTAAATAATAGGACTCAGGCTTCTGTTATGATGTGAGCCCATGAGCAGAATTTAGTTTTCAGGCATTTAAAGTTGAGTTCAGAAATCAGGACTGGGGACAGCTCCCACCACGAATTCCCAAATACTATGGAAGTTGCTCTTATCAGGATCTGAGTTTACTTGACTAAGGAAACAGAACTATTGAACAAGTGCTCAAACATGTCCAAAATTGTAGTGTTGTTGCTGACACACTGCTAACCTATGCCGCTTGCTGTAGTCCCTATTTTATCTGCCAGGAATGAGACAGGCTGAAGATGTGATGGAACTTTGTAATCTAGTTCCTTGCTTAATGAGTGTGAGGCTGGAATTTTAGAAGTAACATACACTGTCTTAAAAGGGGATTATGGCAGCACACATACTTTTAGAGATGTTGCATAAAGAGGCACCCAGTACTCCTTTATGCAATGCCTCATCATTACAGCACAACCATCGCTTCATGATGTATTGGTGTACTATCATGGCAAAGGGTAGGGCAGGGATGCCCAGGCAGTTTACAGCTATACCTGTGCAGTAGTAAAAAAAAAACAGTAATTGTTGCTGTCTTGGACCTTCCATTTATGTTTGGAATGTTTCATACATGCATATGAAAATGAAATAAGGGAAGATTTACATCCCTACTGTTGATCCAAGGTAATTTTGCACAAATCCTTCAAAAACTGAGATGGTTCTAAATCAGTTTAGAAATTGAAATACGCTCACAAACTACATGAATCCAGATCAAAAGCTTATTGGCAATCAAGGTGTTAAGAGTCTGAATAAATTATTGATTCTTATTGTGACATTAGATAAGATTACAAGAGGTTTTCCACATTTTCCCATTTCCCCCCTGAATTTCGGAACCTTTTGGAGGCATAATTTATGTTGGTTCGAAACAAAATACATTTTCTGAGCAAAACAATTATTTTTGCTTTGAAGAAAAAGTGTCTATGGTCCAAAACATGCTGCAGAAATAATCCAGTTGGAGATCACTTTAACTGACCTGGTTCAAAGCTAGGGAATTCTGGGAACTGTAGTTTTGTGAGACATTTAGCCTTCTCTGTCAGGGTGCCACAATAAACTACAATTCTCAGGATTCTCTAGCAATTAGCGGTCTCAAACTGGGTTATTTCTACACTATGTTAGACCATAGTTATACAATCTGTACATTTCAGTATATGCACTGGCTATTGTGCCAACTGTGCCAGACTTGTTCTCTGGCAAAATAAAACCATGAATGCAGTGTGGAGAGGTCTTCTTAGCTAAATTCTACCATACTCCAAGTCCAACAAAGAAGGTTAGTGCATTCCCCTTTTGCTGATCTGGGCACGAGCTGAGATTGGGCAGGGAACATGTGCTATCACACAACTCTTTGCCCAGATCGTTACCATCCTGTCCTTGATTGGAACATCTCCCACTGATGAAAAAGAATAATTTTTAGCCAGGGACAGGAGAAGGATGGGATGGTAGTGATCTGGGCATGGAGCTGTGTGATAAGACGTGGGCCCAGCCAAGTCTCAGCCCATGCCCAGGATGGGAAAAAGCTGGTAGTGCAATCATCTTTCAAGTCTTTAATAGTTGATCCACTGAACACAGGGAAGTAGAGGCAGTGTAGAAACATGTGCCACAATAACACAGTATTGGTGGTATTTAGGTGGATTGGTGGATTAGGAGGGAGGAGACTTCCTGCTTTTCTCTCCCACCTCTGTTACAGCAGAAAGTTGTTATTGCTGTTGCTGTTTCTGCAGGGGATACAAGGATCAGATTAAACAGGAAGCCCAAACACACTCAGAATTTGTGTATTTAAGGCAAGCATTATAATATTTAAGTGAAGCTTGCATGAACTTTGGGGGCATCTCAAAGCACAATCCTTCCTTGGAAAGTGAGGGAAAGCCCCCTAATGAGAGGTATAAGTATCTGCTTCCTCCTGAGATAAAAATAGATGTTCTTTTGAAGTGGAAAAGGTTCTGTAGAAATAAATTTATCAGTTATCACAAAAAAAAAAAAAACCCAAACCCCAAAGTATCATTTGGTAAGGAGAAAACATTTCTAATTGAAAATGGATATAGGGAAATATTTGTCACTGTCTGCAGCTACCGTGTTTCCCCAAAAATAAGACAGTGTCTTATATTAATTTTTGCTCCCAAAGATGCTCTAGGTCTTATTTTCAAGGGATGTCTTATTTTTCCATGAAGAAGAATTCACATTTATTATTGAACAAAAAATGAACATTTATTATATAGTGTATCTTATATGTATATACAAAAACTTTGCTAGGTCTTACTTTCGGGGGATGCCTTATATTTAGCAATTCAGCAAAACCTCTACTAGGTTTTATTTTAAGGGGATGTCTTATTTTCAGGGAAACAGGGTGTTACCAGGAAGGAAATTGGTCAACAGTGTGTGAGTGTCTTACCTGGTTTAAACTATGAATATTATATAAATTGCATATGGGGCATGTGATGAAGTAGTGTGTAAAAATCCTGGAGCTGAAGCAGACATATGGTAGGAACATACATAGGCTGAAGAGGATATTGTGATATAGAAGTTATCTGGCTAAAGCAAACAAAACAAAACAAAACAGACTAGCTATGCTATGGAGATGCAAGGGGAGAAATAAATGTGAAGTTTCTTAGTGTATAGAGCCATATGCCAGTTTCTTGACCTCTGCATTTTCTGGATGAATTACATATTATTCATAGAGAAAATATGTATAATTATTATAGTATCTTAATTATGTGGTGGCATAATAAAGTCATTCTGTATACTATTATCCTTTAGATTATATAGAACAGCATGGGTCAACAACTAGTAGTCCTTAGGCCAGTGCTTGCTACCAGATGCGTCCATTAGAGGTAATAAAGAAAGATATCTAAGCAGCTGCTATGACATTGAGATTTGACACTGATAATTGGTAAGGCTGCCAGTGAGGTCAATGATACTACAGTATTTACCCTTGTAGCACTGAATCAGAATGATTTGAAAGGCAAGCAGGTGGTCTTTCTTTCTCTAAAAAATCTCATTACAATCAGCTTGGTTCTGTTTTGGCAGAGTATGCCTTTATTTTTGTTTGTTTCCTTTCTAGGTAATCCCTTTGTATAATTATTGACAACATTATACATTATAATATAATTATTTTAATTAACATTTAAATATCTTTTGTAGCCATGAATGTTAACACTTTGCTAAAGAATATAGTTTTCTCTTGCATTACAGCATTTTTTCTTATTTTTAACAGTGGAGTGAGAGAGAGAGAGATGGAGGATAGCTTAAGCATCAAAAGAAGTTGACAAGTAAGTATATACAGGACTGGAAAATAATCCCCCAAGCCTGCTTGAGCTTCTAAAGTATGTGATGATGTCATAGGATTTGAACTTATTTTTTAAAGCTGACTGCTTTTAAATTTTGGTGCTGATTTCCAAGGAACATGAAACACAGCTCTGGCTGTTCCATGATCAGATGCAAAGAAGGGCTAGGCTCCTGTACTTAAACAGCAGCTTTTGTAACACTGTAAAACAGAGTCTTTGGAGAAGGCTCTTGGCCTTTTATGAAGTTTTGAGATGGCTATGGTCATGTCTGGCTGTTTACCTTCATTAATTTATTCACATAAGTGAGGATGTAAGTATGCACAGTTCTGAAACTGCCCAGGCAAAATTAAAAAGAGTGCCCCAAGCATGTCCAGAGTATGTGTAATTTCTATCCTCCCATATTAGGGGCTAGAATTCTTCAGATCTTAATATGTTTTGATGATCTTCTTTGAAGAAAGCTTTTTAAAAGCCTTTCCTTTCACTCCTCAGAATGTATCCATAAAGATCTATGCAATCTGATGTGGGGGCCAGCATTCTTTTTTTACCTACTGTGCTAGACTCCAGTACCATATTTTGTCCATCAGCTGCAGTTTTTTCTTTCTTCCCATGAAATTTTCCAAGGACCAGCAACAAATGGCTCACGGAATGACACCAGTCTTTGGAGCACCATTTTGAATAGCTGTGATCAAATAGCAAGGTAGTCCGCTGTCGCTGAACCCTAATTGGTTTATGCTCACGTCTCATGTTCTTTACTGCTTAGGCTTGTTAGAAAGATTCATTCTAATTGAAGATGAATTACGACCTCATTAAATTGATCAGAGGATGTTAACTGTACATAGCTTCTGGAATTTTTTTGGCTACTCCCCCCAAATATTACAACATTTGTGACTAAATCATTTCTTAATTCAGAGTGAATTAAGCAATTTTGCTGCTTCATGAACTGGTTCACCAATGATAAAAAGAAAGACATAATCCATAAAGTCTTCTTTCTGTATTTTCTTTTTAAAAAAACCTCATGAGCAATGGCTCTGCCCACCTTACCAGCCTGGCACTGATGCCGCAGGAGAGGGACTCTCTGGGAGTGGGCCAGCAGCTGGGGCTTCACCACCCCTGTGGCCATCATGTTTGCAGGCTCTCCTGTGATTGGCTACTGGGGCAGAAGGGGAGGCACTTCTGCGAGCAGGCTGGGACTACAACTCCCAGCCTGCTTTGCAGTGCGGGTGGCTCACAATTGGTTGGCCCCTGCAGCTGGCACGGCCTCCCATTGCTGGAGGGAAGACCAGGGGCAGTGCGCCGGCCACCTGGGCCCTCCAATTGGCTGGGCAGGCCTATATTAGGCCTTGCTGGGCACCACAAGGTGCCATTGTCTACTCAGCTCTCCCACCCTCCCACCACTAGGCTGGGTGTGGTTGTCATAGTCCGGGATCTGGTGGGTGTGGTTTCCAGGTCTCAGTAGCACTGGATTAGGAGTCCTTGTGAGGGCACTGAGGGCTTTCAGTGTGGCCATTGTGGGGGCCAAATCATGTTACCTTCCAGTGACTAAGGGCCTCAAAATCCGCTGGTTGGTGGCATAATGGCGGCATTATGCTGCAGAGAGCGTTCCACGGCTCCTACGTCATCCCGATTCTTGGCATTTCAAGCAACCAACATAGATCAACCGGGGATTGGTCGATATGCCAGGTCCAGACCTGATGCTTTAGAGCCAACCCTACCTGTGTTTAATGTATGCAATAAAGTTGTGGCCTTTCCCTCCAAATATGTGTTTCTGGTTTTGCTTGTTTAGAGGCAACTGCAAAAGCAGCAGCAACAAAAGCACCAACACGTACAGCTTGGAAACAACTTATGAATAAAAGCAATATGGGGGGGAGAGGGGGGCTGCTTATTTTTCCTTCGTATCTTCTATACTACTGGCTGAGTTAAATAAAATAAAAAAGGCTGTGTGAGTTTGAAGGCTTATGATACATTCAACAATTTGAATTTGACTCCTTGCTGTTCCTGCTGAATTTTGAAAATTACTTTTTTTTCTTGCTTTTGCATGCATTAAAATACTAAAAGTAAGAGTATTTGAATTGTTTGATAAACCATACCTTGTTAGGAAAGCCTTTTTAAATGTCTGATGTTATAAAAGAATTGTTCATCTAGTTTGGTCTCTCTCCTCTTTCTCATCAAGTCTAGCCAGAATGGCCAGTAGCAGCTGTAGTTGTAGTCAAGCGACAACTAGAGTAAAAGGTTGAGAAAGGCTGACACGTTCAAGAAAGAAACAGCCAGTTGCATGGACCATCTGAGATCTTTCAGATGATGAATTAATTCAAGGACTTCTCTTCAGGAATATTTCATTTCTTCTGATAGTACCTGAACTTTTCATCATGCAATTGATTGATACCTACTTGTCATATAGGGATGTAAATCTCTGTATATTTCACTCTTGTAGGCAATAATGGGGGAGGGGGTTGTTATATATTTTTCTCCTCACTGTGATAAAATTGTTTTAAAAAACCTACATATTTTGAAGTCTATTCACAGTTTGAGAGGGTTTTTGTGTGTGTGCAAAAATGGCATTTTTGTTTGTGCAGAAAATAGGTTTTTTTAATATTTTCTCCACAGAAAATTCAGAAAACCACCTTTCTGCTCAGAAATGATGTTTTCTGCACAAAAATGTGGTTTTCTGCAGAGAAAGAGCCACGTGCATTTTATTGTGCAGACTATTGACTACACTTTTTTAGTGTTCTTATTCCACTTTTACTGCTTTGGCTGCCTTCTGTGGCATTCTGGTTTTTGCAGTTCAGTGAGGCCTGAGCGCTCTGGCTGAAAATTTTAAATGCCCCTCCCTAAATGCAAATTCCACAGTAAAACTGGAATAATAGCAGGAGATTCTCACCAGGCTGGAGTCTCTTCATCAGGTTTTCCTGACACTTGAAACATTTTTGTCCATGCTTGAGAAATATTTGGCACTAGAGATTTTTAATTTGTCTTTCCATCCCTACTCATCATTGGGAGACAGGAACAACACATTGAGAGAACTATCTTGTCTTATCCTGCATCACCCTAAGGGTCAGCAAGGTATCCTTTCATTTTCTTGGGTGAGAACATTTATTCTGGTTAGCCTATGGCATGTACATTCTTTGTTGTCGATCTTGCTTTTAACCTAGGAGCAGCAAGTAGGTGCTGATGTTTACTGACCAAGGGGAGAAGTTCTACATTTGTGATATAACCATGTTGTTCACTCCCTTCTCACCAATACATGCTATTTTAATAACAAGGAATAGAGAAATGCATGGTGTGATGCCACCATGTCACACACTTTCAGAACAAAATGTTATAGAACGAAGAACTAGATGAAAAGTTGCTGTTTTGCATAGCAAACCCAGCTTTGTGATCCCATCTGCTTCTGTCTTTAAATAAACTTACTGATATGCTGGAAAAAATTATATCATAGTTAAGAATAAATATTAAAAGTCAGAATTAGCTTTTTTGGGGTCCAGCTGGATTTTTGACAAAAGCTCCTGAAATGCAAAATAATATGGGAGAAATGTGCCAAAACACTCATAAACTTGCCTAGTGGGGACAGACCAAAATGAAATTATTTGGCCTTACTGATACTGGATTTTTTTTAAAAAAAAAAAACTTTAACTGTTTTTGCCATTTTCATACTCCTTCAATTTGGAGACATCTCTCTCTCTCTCTATTTCTCTCTCTCTCTCTCTCTCTCTCTCTATTTTTCTTTTCATTTTAGCTTATGTACATTTTGTTCTGAGGGCCAGCATAATATATCAGTTTGGGTGTTGGACTAGGACTCTGGAGATCAGGGTTTAAATATCCACTCTACCATAGAACACCACTTTGTGACCTTGGGCAAGTCACATTCTCTCAGCCTCAAATGAAGGCTCTTGCAAACCTATCCTGAAGAAATCTTGCCAAGAAACCCCCATGATAGGTTCATAACAGTATTCAGTTCCCAAGCACTCAACAGTAACTGGCTACTAAGACCACCTTTCCCCTTTGTAATGGGGTAACCTCTGTAAATGCCAAAGGAGGTGTTTTATGCACCTCATGGCTCCTTTTATTTAACACAGGGCCTACATGCCTTTAAAGCCACAGAAGGTGTAGATATCCTATAGAAATAGTTTCTGATCTTTATTATATAATCACAGATCATTAAAACCTGAGATAAAATAGCTTTCCCAGTGAAGGGAGAGATGGCAAGAGGAGAAAAAAAGAAAGAATTGCAAACAATCATTTCAGAGCAGGAAACAGACCCAGATACATGTAGCATGGCCCAAGCCACATAAAAAAATATCTGAGTAAATGATGGAGAAATTGTTGCTATTGTTGGAAGAATCTATTTTAGAGATGGAAAAAGTTTTGAGACCGAGATTACTGCACTACAGTTCAGTTTTATGGTGCTGCTATTCCACTTTTACTGCTCTCACTGCCTCCTGTTGCATTCTGGGGTTTGTAGTTCCCTGAGGCCTAAGAGTTCTCTGGCTAAGAATTCTAAATGCCTCTCCCTCAACTGCAAATCCCAGGATTTCACAGAAGGCAGCCAGAGCAGTTAAAGTGGAATAATTGTGTAGTGCAGTAATCTATGTACACCATGCTCAACACCAAGGCAGAATGTTCAAACCAGTGAACACTACAAGCAGCAACTGTTGCAAACATCCAGACATAAAAAGAGTATCTAAATAATAAGCAGAGATTGCAAACATATCAGCCAAGAAACTATTGCAGAAATACACATTAACTGCAGTTTCATGGCCATCAATGAGAGGTTCCCAACCTTTCATCCTCCAGATGTTTAAGACTCAATTCCCAGAGGCCCTGTCGGCTTGGCCAACAGTGAGGAATTTTGGAAACTGAGTCCAAAACACCTGGAAGACCAAAGTTTGGGAACCTCTGGACAATTACCTAACTGTGCAGTCTCTGTAGTCTGTTCAGCTATATTTCTTCTGAAGAATGGGAAAAATCCTAATAAACTGATTTAGTGTTAACGGTTGCTACATGGGTTACTGAAGTACAATAGGAAAAATAGTTGCAAACATTGATTAAAATCTTTCTCATATTCCCTTAATATATATTTGAGCTGTTCTAGCATTTGGAGCTGAAGGCTATCACTTCACATGTTTAATACCAATGCTATTTAATATATCGTCATCATGGGCATGTGCAACACAATGTCCAATGGTTTCTTTCACAGTTTTAATTCTCTCAAGCCTAAAAGTGTGATGTGAACTACGACTGGCTTTATTCCTTGGCTAAACATATTTAAAGGCAGTATCAGTTTGTTTGTTTGTTTGTTGTTGTTTAACTGCATACTTTTCCCTGAGATCTCAGCATCTATGCAAGCAGACATCTTCCTTTATAGAAAGGTTAGCAATCCAGGCAAGATAATGGTGTAAACAGGAGCCAGGTGGTATGGCTAAAAATCCAACTAACACCAAACCAATTTATGTTCCTTTCACTCTGCCCCCATTTAGATTTCCTCTCTGTGAGATAAAGGCATTTGGATTGATTTTCAAGTCTTCCTGCTCTTGAGAAGATCTCACACTGAGGCTGATGATGCCTGTGTAACACTGTGTAACACTCAGTGTGTTACTACAGGGTAGTTGATATTTAAATCAATTGAGAATAATTAATTCATTATAACACCCCCCTCCCCACAAAAAAATAAAAATAAAATAAAAAAATCCAAGATGTATATTCTTAGCATCTAAGCATTTTAGTATCTTGGCAAGATTTCTTCAAAGGTGGTATGCCACAACCTTTCTTTGAGGCTGAGAGAATGTGACTTGCCCAAGGTCACAAAGTTAGGTTCTATTGTCAAGTAGATGTTTGAAAATCAGTTGGGTGATTTGTCAATCTCGTAATCTCCTAAAGATGCATCTGAACTGCAGAAATAATCCAGTTTGTAACCATGTTAACTGCCAGGGCCGGTGCTATAGAATTCTGAGATCTGTAGTTTTGTGATGTGGCTCTGGTGCCACAATAAATGACAGCTCCCAGAATTCCATAGCACTGAGCCATGACAGTTAAAGCAGTGTCAAACTGCATAATTTCTATAGTGCAGATGCATCCTAAAACCGTGAAACAGCATGAATGCCCCAATGGCTTCTCATGTCTGTTCTCACTGCAGAGCACTATCCATGCCAGCCTCGATCAGCTGTATACAACACCCCTCACCTAGATATCTGCCTCCTACAGCTGGAGTGGTAAAATGGAGAATAGCAGTACTTATGAACAATGTGATATGAGGGGACAAAGCTGGTTTTCTATTGCTCCAGTTGGAGAGTTAAAGGACAACAACCCATGTCTGGTCAAGAGGTAGTGAGCCTGCTTGAGTAAAATGTACTCCATACACCCTGCAGGTTATCACACGGGAGGAATTTCTCTCAATTTCAAAAGAAATGAAAGCGGGGCCAGTTCGGAATGAGTGAATTCACTAGTTCAGCGAATTTGCGTGATTGCGTATTGATGCCGCATTGTGTTCGTAACTGCCCAAAATTGCCCCCCAATGCCCGAAATTGCATGTGATAGTTTCTCACACAATAATGTGAAACCCCACAATTGCATTCGGAAGGATTTCCCTTTGCCCAAAAATGCATGTGATCAGCTTTCATGCAATAACGCGAAACCCCATGATTGCATTCAGATTGCCATTGGATTATACTTCCAATTCCCGTCACGGGATAAACTCCCCTGAGTGGGATATAAATCCAGCCTCCTTGGCCCTGTGTGACTGTATTATGAAACTAACTATATTTTGCATATTTCCCCCCATTAAAAAGAAGGCTTTACAATTCTATTGCAATTAAAAATGTTTTTATTTTTATTATTCATCCTTTAAGGAAGTTTAAGTGCAGAATGCATTTCTCTTCTCCCCTGCCCTCTTTTGGCTTTCTTATATAAGACCCCCCTCTGTGCTTAACCCAGTTCTGTCTTAGTGGAAAGTGTCTGAGTGTTTTATAAAGTCGCTAGTGAATTTTATATAACTTTTTCCAGCCTGAATGTTGGATGTTATCCTTTAATCTCCCATGGCGTGCCATTTCATACAACTATACCATAGTGGCAATAATATTACATATTTTAAATTTTAAAAAAGTGCTCCCCTGTATCATATATCATTGTCAAGTTACTCCATTGAATCAAGCACTGTTTATCAGCAGGACTTGCCTCCCCAGGAGAGACAACATGTGTTGTTACTGAGGAAATCACTGAGAAGAGCCAAAGGTACTAAACCACAGCTGATATAAAATACAGTAACAGTAGCTTCCTTTCACATCTATCTTCCTTCCAGCTCAAATGGTAAAGCGATAGATATTTGCTGAAGTACAGAATTCCACATGAAATGGTCTTATGCAACTGAGAATTGTGGCACAGTACTGCAGAGCCAAAAGAATTAAAGTTGTGTCTAAAGATAAGATCTAGTAGGTCATTTTCTGCTCATTGTAACATTATCCTACTTTTACTATCTGTGGTTGGCTCTGGGGTTGGTGTTAGGGTCCTGAGCAAATCTGAACAAGCTGGACCTTTTAATAAAGGTCCTTGAACCACCTTCAATAAATACATCACTCTGCCTTTTTTTTCCCTTATGTAATTGAATGGCTATGTAACTTCATGGCTTGTGGCTAGTCTACATGCAAGTGTATTATGTGAATTGTATGAATTTTCACACATTTTCACCTACACTTAATTGTCTACATTTCTTTCTGCACAAATTCACATCTGTTCAGCCCTCCCCCCCCCCTACTGAAAATATGCAGCCATGAGAATCCATGCGAAGAGGACTCATGGTTCCATATTCAGTAATACACTTCCTTGAAAATATTCCCAGATTGTTGTTTTTCAAGCCATTTCTGACTTATGGCATCACTAAGGCTTTCTTGGGCTTTCTTGGCAAGACTTGTCCAGAGGAGGTTTGCCCTCTCCTTCCCCTGAGGTTGACAGCATGTGACTTTATGGACAAGCTGAGAATCAAACCCTGGTCTCCAGACTTGTATTCCAACACTCAAGGCACTACACCACTCTTAGATACTCTTATAAAAACCATGGTTCCTTTCTCTGGAATTTGAGGAATCCCTACCCCACAAAAACCCAAATTCCTCCAAATGGAAATCGTGTTAGACAAGCACTTGGCTTTCCAAGAGATTCTTAACCTAAATTTATCTAATTCCTGCCCTCTATTGACAGAATCTGATAACACATTTGTGTTTAGATATGCAAAAGAGTATGGAATTGAGTATTTAAAGCATATTCAGCATTATTTATTCCCAGCTTTAAAATGGGGTTCCTGACAGTTGCAAAACACTGACAAGAAGAATAGACCACAGAGGATCTTGCAGGATTTACTCTTGGACATGCTGATGTGTTACAGAACAACTCTGCCTAGAAGGACATATGGGTTCCTGTGCAAGCCCCTCCTGTTTTCTGCACAGAAAACACTGTTTCTTGGACAAAAATATCTTTCTTCTGTTCAGAAAAGAAGTGTTTCTATAAACAAGCAATGCATTTTTCTACTTGGAATAATTCCTTCACAACATTTCAGGATGTATGAACATCAGGACAATACTGCAGAAGAATTTTCATTTCTTCCTACATTGAGGAGAAAACTACTGTAATTATTCATCTCCATATTTGAGGATAAAATAGTTGTAGATTTAAATGCACATTTCCTGTACATGGAAAATCAGCATACCAACAAAATGGTGGAGGTGGTGCTGCTGGTGGTGGTGGTGGTGGTGATGATGATGATGATGATGATGATGATAGGTTTGGGGCTCAAATTGGCTGACAACAGATAAACATATTTAAAAATTTGAAGCATACAAAAGTTAAAGAGAAATTAAACCATATTAAAATTAAAACAGGCTCAAAACATGAACTATTAAACAATAACAATAAATAAAAGTCCAGGACATTATACAAGGCCGACTGTTTGCTCTCATGCATAAATGTAGAAATTAAGTAAAAAATCAACCAAAAAAAAAAAACAAAACAAAACTGGGTTGACTTACTCACAGGTCAATACAATACTTGAAGGGATGTCACATTGAGGAGGGAGCAAGCTTGTTTTCTGCTGCTCCAGAGAACAGGACTTGGAACAATGGATGCAAACTGCAGGAAAAAAGATTCCACCTCAACATTAGGAGGAACTTCCTGACAGTAAGGTCTGTTTGACAGTGGAACACTCTCCCTCGGAGGGTGGTGGAGTCTCTTTCCTTGGAGGTTTTTAAGCAGAGGCTGGATGGCCATCTGTCGGGGATGCTCTGAATGGAGTTCCTGCACGGCAGGGGGTTGGACTGGATGGCCCTTGTGGTCTCTTCCAACTCTAAATTTCTATGATTCTATGATTCTATGAATTACTGCACTTTTACTAAAAAATGAACCACCCTTTTCTCTGAGTAAAGTGATGATAGGTGGGACTTAGGGGCTAAACATACTGGCATTTAACACCAGCCTCGGGTCAGAGTGGGGGAATGGCATCACACATCACATGCCCAGATGCTGCCCCTGACTGCATGGTGAGCAGCAAAAGGGTGTGTCTTTGGTGCAGCATTTAGACGCGCCACACCAAAGAAATTCCTAAAAGCCACTACCATGGCAGAAAGGGCAGCTTTTCAATGCTTTAACTAGGAGCTAGGACAACTGCCTGTTGAGCAAACAAAAGGACTTTATTTACAAATCAGGCTGAATACAGTATCTTCTTCAGTAGATGGCATTCAAAATGGATATGATGTATTAATCTGTTTAGTAGTTACATGGTTCAACAGTTTCTTTTGCTTATCTTTGTAATTGTTTCTTTATAGCCTTATACAGTCTTAAGTTGTCACAGAATCTTTATCTATCTTCTGTACCTTTTAACCCTTCTGGTTATCTGTAACTTCACGAGTCACCCAGCACTGTATCTTCCGCAAGATATTACTACAACAATTTAATTAAGAACTTTCCTCGTCCCTAACTCAGGTACCTAAAAACCCTTTCCTAACTGCCCCTTACAACTTCATGTTTATGGGAGGATATTCTTTGAAAAATCATACTACATGCTTTTCTGAATGTTGGAATGGCATGTAAACATTTCTTCTCTTCTCAAGCACTTTTCATATATGATGGTCTGTATTGATCACTTATGGGATCGGAGAACAGTTCAGTTTTAGAGTGTGTGCGTTGCATGTAGAAAAGCCAAGGTTCCCTGGCATGTCCTAATAGGACCAAAATACAGCTGAAATGCTGCAGACCCTGCCAGTCAATATTCACAACACTGCGTTAGGTGTATTAATATAAGACAGCTTCTTCTTCTCCTGTGGCTGTAAACACAGACTGCCATGATTTTACTGTTGAATCCCCTTTTGTATTTGGGGGAGGGGAGAATGACCATCTGTCTCTAGTCCCAGTCACCGAAAACAGACACAGCAGACAATATCTTTGCCACTGAAGCATGTGCTTCTAGCTCCTCTCATTATGTAAATGCTTAATTTCAAACACAAGCATATATATATATATATATATATATATATATATATTGAAAGGGAATGAACAAAACCAATTTATTTAGAAATTCATTTTTTTTTAATTTGGAAAAGCTTAGACTACATGTGTAAAAATCCTCCTAATATGGGCATGTGGGAATAAGCCCCGCACGATGGTACTTTCCGGTTGCTATGGCAACAGAAAACTGCCTGAGGCAGAGGAAATCATCTGATCACCTTAGTCTCTGGCTAATTTTCTCACAACCTCATCCAAATTTTGTAAGAAAAAAAAAAAAAGAAAAGAAAAGAAAGATTTTCTTCCTTCCTTTTTAAAAATAAGCCATTGATGCATAACACTAAACAAAAGCTACACAGGGTACACCTGGCTTCTAAGTCCCTGAAACTTTACATAAGACTAGTGTTGTATAACGGTGCAGAAAGCCATGAAAGTAGACTGACAAATACACAGAAAAACACTGATTTCCCTCAGGCAGATGTGGTCCATGTCACTCAGTGGGGCCGGTTGTTGAAAAAAGGGAGAAACAAAGATACAGAAATATAGCTGTAGACAGCTCTGAGCCAACCACTTCTGCCAATAATGCATCTTTCACACAGCATATGGCAATCATGACAACTAGCCCTCTTGCCAAATCAGCCTGAAATGTAAAAGAAGTAAGGAAGAGGCGTGCATTTTAAAAGGAATGAGACAGACTGAGGATGGGACAAACCCAGAAAGACTCAAGGGAGTTGAAAGGCCATGTGTGTGCTCATGGGACTTGCTAGTGGCAGTTTCTCATGACTCCATCTTTATCACCCAAGAAATAGCTAGCAGGCAGACAGCTACAAACCTGAATGTCAAATAACTGTAGGACTGAGCAACTATAATTGCACCAGTTGTAGACCGTTGAGTGGCACTGCCTTTGCAGCTCATGTCTAACAAGTGTCTGGTCTTCTGGGTTAAAATGGCTTCTCGTGTTTGTACTTCCTGACATCTCCACTTGTCAGGAAAGTGTGTATCTTGTACTCTCAGCTAAAGGTACCACTCCCCATATCTGGATTTCTCGGCTTCCTCACATTCTCAGGAAATTATCACAGCAGTGTGCTGTCCTCACAAAATCCTGCTAGTTTAAGAATGGAAGCATGCCAGTTTGGCATCATTTCTTATCACACTTTCCCCCATGAAAGCATTTTGGCAATCCATGGTTGCGTGATGCTGCTTTTTGGGAGGAAGGGTGGGAATGAACGATTGCGGCTGCCAACCACTTCCCATAGCTGTCTGAATATGCTCACAACATACAGCTTTGGAAAGGTTTTGGTAGTCAGAGCTACTCCTCACCCTCCATCCTTATTCATGTGGCTGATGTGTGCACATCCACACAACAGCCCTGTGCATTGAGAAGAAGTAGGGGAGGCAAGTGATCCCAGCTGCCAACACCTTCCCAAAGCCAGATGCTGTGTGCACATTCACACAGCAGCCCTGCATATCACAAAGAAGCGGGTGAACAAGCAGTCACAACAGCCAACCACTTCCTGAAGCTGCTAATACAGCTGGTGCATGCACTATCATTGGATACAATGGGGCTTGCCATGCACATATGATGAAATCCACAGGTGCCAAGCCTGCAGATAATAAGGTCCCACTGTGTTGACCAAAAACAGGTATTCTGTTAAAATTACACATTTTAGCCTTGTGTGATAATCTCCCCAGTCTCCAACTGAGCTTCAGTTCCATTTCCCAGGCTTGGACCTGGATGCTAGCTCTCCATGTGTTTTAGCTTTTCTTGCTTTGATGTGCAGCTTTGGGTTCTTTCTTTAACCATAGGTCCTGTGTTTCCTTGCTAAAAAGCAAGAAGTACTCACATCCTTGAAATGGCAGAAGAGCATCTGCAGGAGACAAGACATTAAAAGATACCTAGAATTTGGGGGTGTTGTATTGGACATGGAAATGGGACTTAACAGAGAAAGGGATTTCTGCCGAGGAAATGTTTGCAATTAGCTCATTTTCTGAAGGATGTATATGCCGTTCCCTATGCACAATGTTTGCTGAGATTCTTTCCTTCACAGAGATGTTACCAAGGAAACTACAGCATTAATTTTGGATATTCTCCCTAGATTTTGAAAAAGAGGAAAGTACTGCAAATCCTACTAGCTTCCTTATTATAGATGCTGACTCTGCCTGTCTTAGCTTGCTATTGTGTGGAGATTTTCTCCATCTGCTGGCTGAATGGAATGAGCTCAGGAGCAACCATAAAATGCAAAACAATACCAGTCATAAGCAGCACTTAAATAAGTTATTTAATTATTTAATATTAAATTTTATTATTTTATTATTTTTATTATTTTATTATTTTATTATTATTTTATTTTATTATTTAATATTAAATTAAATAAAAAAATAAGGATTTTTTTCATAAAGCCTCCCCAGTTCATTGGAGTATATAACTTTGGAGGTGTGTGTGTGTGTGTGTGTGAGAGAGAGAGAGAGAGAGAGAGAATTTTTTTTTTTTGGTGCAAAACCACACACAATTTTACCATAAAATGCAAAACACACACACACACACACTTGCAATCTTGTTTAGCATGGGACAAACACTTGAAATTTTACATTCTCACATGCAAAAATGAAATAAGTAAAGAATTGCACCCCTAGCAACTAGTAACAGCAATTTAGTTATTATAGCCAAAGATACCAAAGATGAATAGTGTATAAGAACAATCAGTGATACAGAAAATTTGACACCTTACAGTTTTGTTAGGATCTGAGTGTTGCATTGTGTGAATAATTCAAAAGAGGAGCAGTAATAATTATCTGGTTGTGGTTGTGAAGATGAGGGTGATAAAGTTTCTGAATATGTAGTTTGTTATCAGAATTCAAGTAATTTCTCCCTATGAAATATTTTATGCATTCTGGTGGAATAAATGGGTTTCCTTTGCATGGAAAAAAGCTTCTAGTTGTTACTGAAAAGTCAGCTGGTGAGAGTTTAAGACTTTATTCCCCAGTCTTGTTTCATACAAAAATAAACAGTTTAATTTACTTTCTAAGTAGCTGTTCTTAGTGCAGGTTAGGGAACAAAAATGAATCTCTGTTGTAATATCAAGGATATCTGGACTGTACCTTTGGTAACACAACCAACCACTCAAAACCTGAACCAGTGTTAAGGCTATTGAGATGATCATTTCTATGTCCAGTACAAAATTCACTGTCCTTCTGCTCCAGGTGTCTTCAGTGCTGAATATGGATATATGCTGGTTCCTCCTACCCACCTAACATTTGCAAAAACATCTTTAATGTATACACTCATTTCCTCTTTCTCCTTTTCCCCCCACATGGATGCAGACATGTGCACAACATGTGTTGGATCTTGATATTGCTGAGAGGAAATGGTGGGTGATGGAAGGCTCAGTCCCATAGGAATCGGGAAATAATTGTCTAGAATCAGCTCTAATTCCATAAAATGATGTGTGTGCCTTCAAGTCACCTGTTAACTTAGGGCAACCCCATGAATTTCATAGGGTTTTCTTGTAGAGTTAATTCATAATGACCCTTCCAAGTCTTAGTTTTGTTCTGATTCCTAAGTGCAGTCTTGATTCTGATTAATGACCTAGCCAAGGTATGCAAAATCTTGAACTGTTTCTATGTCTTCATTGTCTACTTTGGAGTCATCTGTGGTCATTATTTTTTGTATTCTTAATGTTCAACTGTAAACCTGTGTTTGTTTGTTTGCATTTTGTTCATTAATCATTCCAAATAGTTTACTATTTTCTACTAGTAGTACAATATCATCTACATATCTTAAATTTCTAATGTCCCTTCCTCCAATTTTCATACCCTTTCCCTCAAAATCTCATCCCGCTTTATGCATGATATATTTAGCATGCAGTTTAAACATATAGGTTAATGAAATGCAGCCTTGCCTAACCTACTTTGCCAATTGGAAACAATTCATTTTCTCTGTCTTGTCCTGCATGCAGGTACACATCAGGACAATCAAATGTTGTGGCACTTCCATTCCTTTAGGAATGATACATAGTTTTTCATGATCTACACAAGAACACATAATTTATAATTCACAGGCTGATTTTCTTTGGAAGCTCTTTGGTGTGCTCCATTATCCAACCTATGTTTACAATATGCTCACCAGTGCCTTTTCCTTTCCTGTACCCGACTTGGACATCTGGCAATTATCACTTCATATATATTAAAAAGTCTATGTTGTAGAATGTTGAGCATTACTTTGCTAACATGGAAAATTAATGCAGTGGTTCTTTTGGGGATTGGAATGTATATTGAGAATTTCCAATCTGTGGGCCATTCTTTTGTTTTCCATATTTACTGACAGATTTTAATTAGAACTAGAGTAGATTCTGTCTCTGCAGACTGAAGGAGCTCTACTGATATGCCATCTGTTCTTGGTGGTTTATGTCTCCAAGAGTTCTGAGTGCAGCTTCTTCTTCACTTTCTAAAACTCTAGTTCATTTTCAAATGGTTCTTCTTTGAATGAATCTGTAATCCTTTAATCTCTTTTATATCTCTTTTTCAAAGCATTGTTTCCATTGTTTTTTTGTAGTCATGCACCCTTCCCCACTCTTAGTTTAAATTTCCCTTTGATTTCTCAGATCTTGTGGAAGAGATAATCTTCTTTTGTCATGTTCTGTTTCTCTTAATTTATTATAGTAGTTCTTTTTATACCGGCACAGAAGAAATTGAATGGTTGCATTCAGGTTTTTGACTATTTCTGTTATCTTTTACTTTTGCTTCTCATCTGTCCTCAACTGCATGAAGTGTTTCATCTGTCATCCACTGAGGTTTCTTTTTGCTTCAGACAGTGTCTTTTTATATTCTTTCCTGACAGTGTCCCTGGCTTCAGTCCAGAGTTTCCAAATCAATTAACTTCTTGGTCAATTAGTCTCAATAGTGCCAATCTATTTTTCAAATTATCTTCAAATTCTAAGGGGTTGATTTTCAGGTGTATTTAGGTGTGACTGTTGGTTCTGTGTTATTCTTTAGCTTTTTTCTAATTTTTTATATTAGCAGTTCACAGTCTGTTTCACCATCTTCTCCTGGTTTTGTTTTTGGAGAGAGAATGAAGCTTCTCCATCTTCTGCTTCCAATTATGTAGTCCATTTGATTTCCGTATTGGCCATAAGGTGATGTTTATGCATATAGTTACCTTGATGGTCACTTGAAGAATATATTTGCAATGAACAAACTGCATGACTCACTTGTCATTCTCCTGCTTCATTTCTTGTTCCTAGCACAAATTTTCCTACAATTTTTGAATCTGCTCTGTTTTCTACTTTTGCATTCCAGCCACCTATGATTAATAAGAAGTCCTGTTTTGGTGTGTGATCAGTTTTCTCCTGTACTCCAGCGCAGCAATAGCAATAGCATTTACATTTCTATACTACTTCCTACAGAACTCAGTAGTCTCTAAGTAATTTACAAAGTGTAAGCTAATTGCCCCCAACAAGTTAGGTACTCATTATAGTGACCTATGGAAGGAAAGAAGGCTGAGCTCTGGGATTGAACTCAAAAACTTGTGGCTACAATACTGGCTGCAGTACTGGCATTTTACTACTGTGCCATCAGGACTTCAGCATAGAACCTTTCAGTTTCTTCTTCTTTTATCTTTGTAGCTGGATCATAATTTTGGGTTATGGTTGTACTAATGGGGTTTTCCTGAAGCCTAATTGATATTATTCAGTCAGACTTTACATTATAACCTTTGACTGCTTTTGCTACATCTCTATTCACCATTAATGGCACCCCATATCTACTTAGATTTTCTTTTTCTAAGTAAAGCATTGTAATTATCTGCCAGAAAATGTCCTACTCCTGTTCACTTTAGCTCTTTCATCCTAAGTACTGCAATGTTTATACATACATTCCATTTCTTGTCTTACTGTGTCCAACTTCCCCTGATTTATGCTTCTCACATTCCATGTTGTGTCATGTAGCTTTGGGCTTTTCTTTCATCTCTGAGCATGTCAATGGCTGAATGTCCTTTCATCTTGGAGTCCAGCTGCAACATTAGCCAGAACACTATTCACACTGCATAGCACTGCTGTACCCCAGTTGCTCATTGAGTGCCATTCAACATGGGAGTCTCCTCTTTCAGCACAATTTCTTTAGCATTTTGGATTGTCTTATTGTGGGGGTTTTGTTGTCAGGAAGGTGTGTGCTGAGTTCATAACCCTTGTCGAAGCAAACACAAGCAGAGTTTATGTACGCAGACAGGATGCCCAGAAGAAGGTCTGTGAAGAATCTGAGTTGCATGGCAAATTTCCTCTTATAAAGTAATGAATGTCAGTACAGCGATGTTTCTCTCAAATGAGGGTTCTTTAATCTTTGTTACTTAACTATTTACAAAGAGTACACAGAGTATAAGACATCTGTCTTGGATACTCATCAACAAGTTACTTTACCAACCAACAGTAACAACAACCTCTGAGGCATTTACTGTAACACCAACTGTCTAACTGACATTCTCTCTCAGAAGAAGAAGTGGCAGTTGCATCAGCCTTCCTATGATGCACTGTTTCAAAATGCAGACTCATCTAACTGCCACTGGAACTGTAATAAGTTTTGCTACAGCTCCATCCAGTGGTCACACCCAAGTCATTTTATCAGACCTGTTTACAACATGATCCTGACATTTGTGGTGTTCAACATTCAAAAGGGGGTTACTGTATCTCCTTCTGTGTAGTATATCAAGTGTTAGTGATTGTGCCACTGCCATTATTACTGAAAGATCGCCCACCAGTGTTACTCCCCACTACAGCTGCTGCCCAGTAGCTGTTTGGCACATTTAGTTTGACTCCTCAGCAAAATCCTGTCTGATATTGGGGTTCCTACTAGTAGCAAAGCAGCCCTCAGCATAGCCTCTTGCCTCACAGGAACATGCAATCCCATCACTATACAAAAAGTGGTGCCATTGATGGGAAATAAAATTTAGTAAAATTTGTGTTTATTTAAATCAATAATGTTCAAGATAGTAGATGTCCATGGGTAACTCCCCCCCCCCAACTGTTTGCTCATCACATCAGAATGTGAAATACCAGCTAATTGCTTTCTGGGAAATTGAGAGAACTTTCTTCTCCCTACTTAACCTTATTCCTGCTTTGTTTCCTTCTGTCCTTCCTTTTTTTGTCTTGAGTTGCTTATGATTTGGGCTTTGAATGCCTGTGCTTAGTATGTGTATATGCAAGGTTAAATGCTTACTCTGCACAAAACTATTAGAGGGCTGAACATTTAATCGGGGATAATCATACTACATGACAGTAGCTTGCAGCTATCTTCTGTATCCATTATGTTTGTCTCACCAACTTCAGCCTGATGAGAAATGCTTGAAGCCGGCAGCCCAGAGGAGAGAGGCATAAGACAGAAATAGAGGTATCTAACTGCAATCTGATAAATGTACCTTGGGGCATTGTCTGTGACTGTTCTCAGTGCTCTGGAGGCTGTGCTGTTCTGTTACTTGCTCATTATTTTCAGAAATCCACAAATTCACTTAAATACCAGGGGAAGTACTGTGATCATTTAATCATCTTGCACGTGCTTTGAGTTAGCAAATAATGGAGTATCTGTTATCTATCTACCAACTATGGTTAAGGAGGAACCTGTGGGATCATGTGCTTCCTTCACTCCCTGGCTCTATTTCCCTCTGACACTTTTAAAGTCATTTAACTTTAACACTAGCTCGGTTATTGTGGGACATGTCAGCAGCACTATTATTGTGTTGTTGGGACCAATTAGTTTTTCTGTTTCTAGATGTGGTTTGACATAATTTTTTGGTTAATAATTCTTGGCCAAGAGAAAACCAGATTTTCTGTGTAGAGTTGTAAATCATATCTTCCATCTTCTTTTTTTCTCAGAGAGGAACTGAGATTTTGGATGGAATATAAGGGTGAAAATGGCTCCAGGGAAGAAGAACATTGAGGTGGGGTATAAAAGATACTCAGATAAGTTGTAATAGAAGGTAGAATATATATATATCAATTCTATATATCTATTTGAGCTGGCCATTCACAGGGAGAACACAATCAAGTCAATGTTGGCTCCCTGCCTTCTTGCCTTAAAGAGGCAGTGGTTAGACCACTGTTAAAGAAACCCTCCCTGGACCCCCTCGATAGAAACAACTATAGGCCAGTCTCTTTGTTACCACTCTTGAGCAAGGTGATCGAGAGGGCAGTCACCAATCAACTACAAGCTGTCTTGGAGGAAACTGATTTTCTGGATCCATTTCAAACCAGATTCAGGATGGGAAGTTGGGATTGCCATGGTCGCCTTTGTCAATGATCTCCGTCTGGGCATTGACAGGAAAGTGTGACCCTGCTGGTGCTCTTGGACCTCTCAGCGCCTTCGCTACCATTGACCAGCTACCATTGACCATGGTACTCTTCTGGAATGCCTGAGAGAGTTGGGTATCGGTAGCACTGCATTACAGTAGTTCTGGTCCTACCTTTCAGGTAGGTTCCAGATGGTGTCGCTTGGGGACAGTTATTCGTCCAAGAAGGAGCTTAAGTCGGGCGGCCCTCAGGGCACGATTCTGTCCCCAATGCTGTTTAACATTTACATGAAGCCGCTGGGCAAGATCATCTGGAAACACGGGGCGGGATGTTATCAGTACGTTGATGAAACCCAAATTGTTTCTCTATGTCTCCGACTGATGCAGTGACTAAGGATGGCATCTCTCCTCTGAATGACTGTCATGGGGCGGTAATGGACTGGATGAGGGAAAACCGACTCAAGCTGAATTCAGGTAGGACAGAGGTACTTGTTATTGGAAACCTGAACTCAGGACTGAAGTTATGCCAGCCAGTTCTGGATGGGGTCACACTTCCCCTGAAGAACTCTGTCCACAGCTTGGGGGTGCTCCTTGACTTGTCATTCCAGCTGTCAACGCAGGTGGATGAAACAGTCAGGAGCACTTGCTATCAGCTTCGGCTGATATGCCAGCTGCGCCCTTTCCTGGAGCCGGGGGACCTAGAAACAGTAGTACATGCACTGGTAACCTCTCGTTTGGACTTCTGTAATACGCTCTACTTGAGGCTACCTCTGTGCCAAGTTTGGAAACTTCAAATGGTACAAAACATGGCAGCAATATTAATCAAATGTACTTCTCGGAATGATCATTTAATACCTTGTGATGATCCTTGAGGTTAAGCAGCTCAGCAGCACCCTGTTCTGGCCCTTAGACCCCAAGGGATCCCTTTCAAGATTCTCTCTAGAGTCTTCTGGGTCCCTGTTTCCACTCCCTGCTGAGCAGAATGGGGTCCCTTGAGGTCCTCCAGACTTGCTGCCACTACCTAGCAAATTATCAGTTCCCCCTACATTAGCACACACTAGGACTTGCTAAAGGGATTATAATTCTTTCAACTTCCCCACTTGCTATCCAGCAAGCAACAACCGAGTTAAGGCACGTGTTGTAGGAATAGAGAGCAACAAGATACTTCTAGAGAAAATGGATTTATTCTACTATATGGAATAGAACATAGAGGTATCATTCATGCAAGGCCTCCTTGCCTTACAGGTACAGGAGCATAGTTACATAGATGTTCATTTCAAGCAAGCCATAGATAACATAATAAAAGACCTAAATCGCACTAACTAGCATAACTCTAAATTACTCACACAGAAATAGGAATTGCAGTTCTTGAGGAATCTGGATGTGGGAGCTGACCCTTTTGGGCTAGCTCAAACCACATATTTGCCTGCCCTGCTGGACTTCCCAAAACAAAGAAGAAGACAAAGCCCATGTAGCTTCAGGCGTTTTTTAAGATTTTGCATGAAAGGTTCTTGAAAAGTCCCGGTCCTATTCACTGATTGACTAATGGGCCATTGGTCATCTGTGATGTACTTACTCATTATCATGTGATGCAAGCTCTCATTAGCATGTACCACCCCCTAGATTAACCCTTTGTAATCTGAAAAAGCTCCCAAGTGACTGATGGGTCCTAGTCACTACAACCTGTTCTGAAGTCCCTTCACAGGCTGCCAATCAGTTTCCGAGCAAGTTACAAAGTGTTGGTGATCACCTTTAAAGCCCTTCATGGCTTGGGTCCAGAATGTTTAAGGGAATTCCTTCTTCCATACTGTCCGTCCCACACACTGAGCTCCTCGAGTAAGAACTTTCTTCAGCCAATAAGAGCTAGGCTAACTTCTGTTACTCAAAGGGCCTTCTATATTGCTGCACCAAAGTTGTGGAATGATCTGCTGGAAGAGATCCGCCATATTTCCATTCTTACAGCCTTAAAAAAGGTTCTTAAGACAGATCTCTTCCGGCAGGCCTTCCCAACCTAGATAATATATCTTAGCTTTCTCCTCCTGTGGATGTTTATGCATATGACCCTAATTTGCGATGTATGTCTCTCCACTGCCAAACTGTTCCATGTTTATATTCTGTATTTTTAATTGCTTTTAATTTGAGTCTTTAATTGCAGTTTTAATATTGGGGAGGGGGTTTGGGAAGGGATCAGTTTGTATTTTATTGTATTTTAATGCATTTTTATTGTTGTAACCCGCCCAGATTCCTAGTGATTGGGCAGGCTATAAATGAATAATTTATTTTTATTATATTATATTTTGTGTGTGTGTGTGTGTGTGTGTAATTATGTATTGTATAAACGTTATTGTATAAATGTTAGGTTCAATAAAAATTATATATTTATATATATAAAGAGAGAGAAAGTACATTTTCTCTTGTCTCTTTGTTTTTCACAAGAAAAGAAACTGCAGCATTTTCCTCCTAGTCTGTAAGATGAGTGAAATACTTTCTATCAGTCTTGAGAGCATATTTGTATTTGCAAGAACGATTTTAGTGCAAATTGTGCAAATTGCACTGTTAGTGTGGCTAAATTAGAATAGTTTTTGCAGAGACTTTTTGAAGATAAGAAGCAATGGGTGGATTGTTTGTGTTTTTTCCATCAATTGTCCAGTCCTGCTTTTTGTGCTCAATTTCTGCATGCGTCTGTCTGTTGCTTCACAAAGGGAAGAGGGAGTAGCTCTGTGCAGTCATTTTGGGGAAAATTATGGAAATTTCAACAAAAAGCACAGTCCTCCTTTACTCAGTCTCACTGTTGAGGAGGAAACTCACAATGAGAATAGGTGATTTTGATAACAGTCTTCATATTGCCAGCTGGAACCATTCTGTAACAAAACAAGATGAAAATAGGGAATTTTCATCAGGAAGGAAAATGCTGGAAAGAGTTACTGCAGAGTCACAGATATGACTCTGGATTTTGTAATCATAAAAGTCATTAACAATAGCTCCTAGAATAATTGTCTATTTTTTGTTTTTATTAACTGCACTCAAGTTGACCTTGACTCATGGTGACAGCATGGATGAGACCTTTTCAAGACCCCCTGTCCTTTACTTTTATGCTCAAGTCCTGCAGGCTCAGGTCTGTGGCCTCTCTGACTGAGTCTAACCATCTGACATGTAATATCTTTCTACTGCTTTCTACCTTTCCTAGCATTATTGTCTTTTCAAATGATTCATGCCTTCTCATGATATGACCAAAGTACAATAGTCTCAGTTTATTTATCCTGGCTTTCAGGGGGAGTTTGGCCTCGGTCTGTTCTAGAATCCATTTACTTATCTTCTTTGCCATCCATGGTATCTCACCCCTCTCCTCCAGAACTAATTGTCCAAAAAGTTTATTTTCCTTCTGTCTGCTTTCTTCACTGTCCAGCTTCATTGCCTTCTTCTAATTTCTTGATTGCAGCCTCTGTTCTACTCAGTGTGTAATCCAAGATATGGGAACTCCTTGACTATTTCAATTTTCTTATTCTCTAGAAAAAATTCTTGTAGATCTTCCATGGTCATTATTTTTGTTTGTTTTTTAATATTCACCATTAAGTCTATCTTAGCACTTTTCTCCTTGACCATCTTCAGTAATTGCTCCATATCTTGGTTGGTTTCTGCTAGTAGTATTGTGTCATCTGCATATCTTAGATTGTTAATATTCCTTTTTCCAATCTTCACTTCTCTTGCTTCTGAGTATAGACCCGCTCTGTTTCCAATTTTTTTCCCCTGCCTACAATTTGAATAAATAGGGCAATAGTAACACTCCCAAAGCCTGACTCCTTTACTGGTTGGGAACCATTCTATTTTCCCATACTTAGTTCTGTTGGCAGCCTTTATACTTTATTCTGTGTCTATACAGAGCAATATAGCTTTTGAAAGAAAGGGACAGGAAGAATGTTTGTGAGGAAAACCTAGGGATGAGTGAGGCAGCATCCTTTACTACGTCTGTTGGGCTTAGCTCCTTGGAGCTACTGCCATAGAAACTGGGTTGTAAAATTTGAGGGGTAAAAATTGAAACTAAGAGCTGAAACAGACCAGCTCTAAAAGCAGGCTTCGCGGCTCGGGGGATTAGCATTTACATGCTGCATGTCCCCGAGAAAACTAGAAGCCACCCAGCTTCCCAGATGTGGGTTTCGGGTGGCTTCAAGACAGATTGGGGCCACAGCATGTGGTTTCTGCAGCCCCATTCTGGCTTTGGAAGGGGCAACTTCAAGCCCTTCAGGGCCATCTGTTTGGGCCCTAAGAAATCCATTTCACTCAGGTTGTCCTACCTTTGTTCAGGAATTTTTAGAATCTTTCACATCTACTAGTTCCACTACATCTATGGATACATCCCTGCAACCTTTATACATTAGGTAATTTGTTGCTCTCAGTGCTTGAGGAATTTGTAAATTTTGATGTGAACTGATGATACCTGCACCTCTTGGATTAATGTAAGGAACAGAATTTAGTTATTCATCAGCTCTCACACTTTCCAAATGTTGCAATGCATTTTTCTTTAAAAAAAAATAGAAAATGTGCATTTTAACACAAAATGTGTTTTAAAAATTGCACATAGAGGGAAAATGTTTTAAATTTTTTAAAAAACTTGTGGTTTTTTAAAAGGCAGAACAATCTTATCAGAAACATGGGAGAAAATGACTGATATGTCCACCTCTAATTATTAAATGCTATTACTTTAAAAATTAGGTATTCAAGCATCATCTTGGTATGTCTTATAATAAAGTTATTGTGCCTTGCCATTTTTGTTTTCATCACTGAGGCAAGCCTACCATTTTAGACTAAACCCTCCCCCAGTCCTTTGAACTCTACTATTTCAAACACATTGGCATCCTTTTGGACTTGTATGTGCTTTTTTATTGTCATATCAAATCCATTTAAGCTTTTGTGTCTTACATAACCTCCAAGCTTTCTTGAAGGGATTGTCTCTTTGGATATCTGCATTGATAGCTTATTTCTACTCTGAAAAATTTTGGCAGTGGAGGAAATGGATTTATTCTGCTCCACCCAAATTCTAGGGAGAGGATTATAGACTCTAAATAAATTATTTAGGTACATATAAAGAAGTAAAATGCAGTGATGTAGACTCAAGTCGTTTGACTTAGACTTGAGTAGGACTTAAGTTGTTCCAGTTACTTAACTTGGACTCGACTTTGCCACAACTGAAGCACTGGCCCAGTACAGACAAACCATTAGCTGTGATATTGGGGCTCAATGGTGCTCAGCGTCCATATGCACTGAGCCCTAATATTGCTGCGATTACATCACAAGGCTTCAGCCCCATTCACATGGGATGCACCCTTGTGCTGTACAGGTGCCCGAGCACTCACACGCCTGTGGGTGGAAGAGGCATCATAGGGCTGCATTGCAGACCATATGATGCATCAAAAAAAAAAAAAAAAAAAAAAAAAAAAAAAAAAAGAAAGAAAGAAAAGAAAGGAAAAAAGAAAAGAAAAAAGAAAAAAAGAGCTGCTCCTTTTTGGATGCTCCATCTGGTGTGCAGCACAGACATGGGGTTTACAGTGGTGGCTTCTAGATGCCCGTCTGTACTGCTCCACTGACTCAACCAGAGACTTCTACATTTTTAGCTACCGACTTGCTGGTTTTGGAGGAGGAGGAGTCTTCTAAAGCATTTCTAAGCAGCAAGCAAAACTCACCCCCAGAGCATAAAAAGCATTTCTCTGAGGGGAACACAGTCTGGCAATATCCTCTAAAGCTTTTTCTAAGCAGCAAGCAAGATTCTCCTCCAGAGTGTGGGAAGCTTTCTCACAGACTGCTGAGCAGACCTCAGTTCCCCCCTCCTTGAAGCCCAGCCTCTAGTTTAGTTTTCCCATTTGCTCACATATCCACCCTGCTTCTTTTTCAATCCAAATGAAATTGCTGCATTCTTTTGTGAAACCTGTTCCCACTCCTCTTGGTGCCACTGATCGACCTCCTTTCCCTCCCCCACCTCCACTGGAAAGACACATATAAACAACCCATGGTGATGTGCAAGTTAGCATCTCTGTAGCCTGCTTGCAATCTTGCTAACTCCTCCTTACTCTTTCCTTTTCCATGGGGACACTCAATCAGGGTTTCCAGACCATTGCCTAATGCACCCAGGGAGGCAGAGGGGAGCAACAGTCTGAAAATGTATCTGGAATATAGCTGCCCATGATATATAATTTAATTTTCTTTATATCTAAATTTGTGCACATCTTCGTGATTTTATAGTTATTGAAAGTCCACCTCCCCACACACACACCTGCTTTTTTTGGTTAAAGATGGCTCCCAGATTTTAGACTCAATGAGATCTTGCAAGGATTTGAGACTCAACTTTAAACTATCTTGCAAGGACTAGACACTCGATTTTAGACTTGAGGGTGGGGACTTGAGACTTGACTTGACATTTGGACTAAAAGACTTGAACACATCACTGGAATAATGCTGGCTGGAGATTTCTGTGAGCTATGATACTACTTCAGCTTGGCAAAGGTTTAGTTCCCTTGTTGTAATGGAAGTTGATGGACTAGGGTTGCATCTATACTGCAGAATTAATGTAGTTTGCTAGTTCTCCCTTCCTCCCTCTTTTTGCAAACCAGGTTTGATCTGATGTTACAATCCCTTGTTCATATCTTTGAGTCTGTTTAAGGAAATAGAACAAATCCAGAAAGCTATTTGGAAGGTTATGAGAAGAGTTACTGAGAGTCTCCACTGTAACAACTTAAACCTGATCTTTCTGACTTCTGAAATTTCTGCAGGGGATTATTACAGCCTTCTCTGTGGTGGGATCCAAATTATGGCCAAAAGAAGCCCAAGGAAGCATACTATTAAAATAATTCAGAAACAGGATTAATACTTTCTGATCTAGATAGAAGATGGCTTGTTTCCAGGCCCTGTGTTGTACTCTTTTACATCAAGGTAATGTAAAGTATTGTTGTGTGTTTTTGTAGGTTATTATCCAGAACTGTATTAAATTCTTTAGGTTATGCTGGACTTCAGTGAAGTGAAGGGGTATGTCCCTAGTATAAAACAACACCTCACATCTGCTCTTGCTATATATATAAATAGTTTGCTGTCATAGTCAATGTCGTAACTAGGGTTGGCATCACCCAATGTAATGAATGACATCACCCCCTCATTGACCTCCTCTCAAACCAAACCATGCAGCATCCTTAGCAATATTGTTACTCATATGTCATATTTCCCGTATATCACTGAATGTAATGGCAACAGTTCTGACATAAACAACTAGCAAAATTAAAATTATACCTTTAAATTACAATATCATAGCCACAGCCTACATATAGTTACATGTAGATTGTTTCATGTGGTTAAAGTGAAAAGTTGGTAAGATTGTGTTGTTTCTAAAGAAAAAAAATGATAATATATTTTTTTTAAAAGTTAATTTTATTTTTTTAAAAAAGTAAAAAGATAAACACTGGGGGCCTCTCCTTTCTCTTCCCACAGAGACTCGTGCCACTCACACCACCTCTTTAGCATTTTAAAGGGATGCAGGTGAACACCACAGACTGTTTCTGCCAAAAGGCAGATATTTGGGGAGCCCTGGTGTCACCCCACCTGGGGCAGTCCTCACTCCTCCACACCCCTCTAGTAATGCTCCTTGTCATGGTGGAACTTGGCTGGTTTTTTTTTTGTTTTTTGTTTTGTATGCATGCTTACATTTCATTCTTAAAGGTCAAATTACATATAAACCAGGATACATGTTTTGCACAGTTTAGTTAAGACTTTACATCATTTCACTATATCTTTTTTAATTTTTTTAAAAGATCTGAACCAGTGAGAGTAAATTTGAAACTGTAGGGCTAAGAGGTAAAGGTAGCCTTTTGATTTATTCCACACTAATATTTTGCCTCTTTGCAATCAAGGACTAAAACAATTAAATATGCTCTTTCAAAAGAAAAAAAAGTAGTATCTTTTCTGTATTAAATTGTATTTTTTCTCATATTTAATTAAATAAATAAGCGATTCATCAATGGTCATTCAATAAGGATAATACCTATAGACACATTCTAAGGAAATGCATGGCTTGTTTAAAGTAGAGCATTAATACATTGCATTATTCTTTGAAACCACCCAATTATCATTGAAATGCAGTTGACTAGCTGAGCTACAATGGGCTAATAAGCATTCAGTGGATTTTGTTTACCCAACTGTCTAGACGAAGGAGATAATTAAAATAGATGCAAGGAATTCTGAGGAAGGAAGGAAAGCTTCCTCTTTAATATCTGTTAATAGATCTTGACTAAGGACAATGGCAAAGCCAATCAGGATTAAAATATACTAAGTGAATGTTTGTCATAAGGGAAAAATACATATGCATATTTAAATCTGAAATATTTAATTTAAATCATATATTTTAGATATATTTTAGCTGGACAACATCTTCATAACAATTAATTACCAGACCAGGATATTTTCCCAGCTCACCCAAGATTGTCTTTGATGGCTGGAGTTGGATCTCTGGAAGAGTATATTTCCCATTATATGTTATCTGATCTGTTAAACTAGAAGTAGATGGTAGTGCATATTGGGTTTGGTCAAAGTGGGGTGAATAAAACCACCATATTTGGCAGATGTTTTGAATAATAACAACAACAACAACAACAACAACTTTCTTGTAATTTGTGAATATATTATTTTTGAAATGTACATAACTTGTAAAAAAAATCCTTTTGAGATATTATTATTAACCTTTATTTATATAGTGCTGTAAATTTACACAGTGCCATACATAAAATCTTGTTAATTAGATGGTTCCCTGCTCTCAGGCTTTACAATCTAAAAAGACACGACACAAAAGGAGAAGGGAAAGGTGGTGGGGAAGGAGATCAGATCCAGCAGTTCTTCTCTCCCTCTGAGGCCTGGACCAAGGCAGATGGACTGGAGGGAGGGCTTGGCTTCTGAATACATAATTAAAATGAGGCACCCTGGGGCAGACAAGGGCACACTCCTGGGAACACTTCCCTAAACGTATGAATACCTTTGGGTTATGCATTGTTTAAATTAACTGAACATAAGTCACACACACTCTTCCTCAGAGGATGACATCCCCTCTGTAGAAAGCTGCCAAGAAAACTCCATGATAGGTTCACCTTAGGGTCACAATAAATTAAAAATGACTTGAAGGCACACAAAAACAACAAGGAGAATACCTCCAGCTACCCACTCATCTCCAAACCCCTTAATGTTTTTAATTATTTTTAAAAGGTTTAAATATTTCAGTACAGCAGGAGCTTCCACATTGAGTTGACCTTAGCTTTAGGTGAAATCTGGTGGCAGATAGGGAAACACATCACTCATTAACATTTCCAGATATCATTGGCCTGCTCAGCATCTTAGAATTCCCAAGATGTTTCACTTGAGGAACCTGCAATTTTATGCCCTTAAATGTCAGTGACAATGTGGCTTGTATAAAACCAATTTGCATAGAATATTTACTCCCACCAGCATCCATTGATGTCTATGTGGCTACATGCCACCAATATGCTACTTCATTCTAAAAACACCCTAGCTAAAGTGGTAAAGGAGAAGGAATATTTATCCAGTTGTCTCAACTGCATCAAGAATTCCAAAAAACTTCTCTTCTTGGAAAATATTTCTAATTCTAATGTATCTGTCACCATCATATTTTGATCAGTGTAGGTCACTTGCATCTACTGTCATGCGTCATCATAATAATTTTCTCTTTCTCCGAAGGGCAGGGCGGGGCAGAGAAGCAAAACCTGGCTTGTAATGTAATGGCGGCCACAAGTATCCCAGAAGTGGAACAGAAGTAAATAGAAGAAATTGAAGCCCTGTCTGCTATATATGGTGATGAATGGTGTGCTATTGATGAAGATGAGAAAATTTTCTGCATTCGAGTTAGTGAATGCCTGGAAGAACCAAAGTGGATTCTCTGTTCAATCCAACAGCTGCCCCACCTATTTATCATAACACCAGTGCTCAAATCTCTCCACTGGCTGCCGATTAGTTTCCGAGCGCAGTACAAGGTGTTGGTTTTAACCTTTAAAGCCCTACATGGCTTGGGTCCATCTTATCTGAGGGACCGCCTCCTCCCATACGAACCCCTCTGCACACTCCGGTCTTCTGGGAGGAACTTATTGCAGCCTATGAAGACTAGACTGACGCAGACCTCCCAGAGGGCCTTCTCGGCTGTCGCTCCCAGGCTATGGAATGGCCTGCCAGATGAGATGCGTCTTATTACATCTTCTGATTGCTTTAAAAAAGCCTTGAAGACGCATCTCTTCCGGCAGGCCTTCCCAGAAAGTTCTTAACCTCCCGGCTCTGTTTGGGTTAAGCTCTCCCATTAGCATTTTAACATCTTGACCCTGATCTCTATGCAATGGGTTGCCGTTTTAAATTGAAATTTTTATTATGTCATTTTAATTGATGTTAGTTTAATTTAATTTTAAGGGGCGGGTGGTTGGGTATGGGTCATGTATATTTTATCTTGCATTTTTTAATTGATGTAACCCGCTCCGATTGGATACAGAGGAGCGGGCTATAAATAAAACATTATTATTATTATTATTATTATTATTATCAGCTTAATGCTCCTTGGCTTCAGGGACAGGGTATGCAGAACTAGCAAATAATCTTGAATAAATCTATATACAGAATCTTGGTGAAAGTATCCTTTATTTATGGGTGGAGAAGATATGGGAAATTCTGATAGAAAAATCACAGTCCTATGATTCAGGGCTAGATGTCCAAAAAAAAAAAAAAAAAAAAAAAAAGTACGGAAGAAACTGATGGGAACATGAAAAATCTCTGCTGGATTATCTACCTTTACAAGAGTGTACTGCATTAACAGTGAATTTTGATCTGTCTGAAAGGCAAGAAGGTGAAGAGTTGCCTCTGATTTATCATGGAAATCCTATTACAGACAGAAGAAGCACTTTCCAGGTACATTTAGCACCAGTAGTGAGCCCAAAACAGGTAAAAAAATGTTCTTGCTGAGCTGTACAAGAATAAGAAAATAGCCAATGCTAGTCACAACATATATGCATACGGAATATATTGTGAAGACAAGCAGACTTACTTACAGGGTTGTGGTGATGATGGTGAGACAGCTGAAGATGGTCATCTTCTCCATCTCTTGCAGATTTTGGATGTCCATAATGTTTTGGTTGTGGTGTTCCGCTGGTATGGTGGTATCCTGCTAGGACCAGATCGTTTTAAACACATGAACAATTGTGCCAGGAATATACTTGTGGAAAAGAACTACACTAATTCAGCTGAAAATTTATCAAAGCAGACGGAGAAGAACAAAAGAATAAGAAAAGACAAGAAGAAAACAGAACATTAATTCATTTCAGAAAATTGCACAGCCATCTTTTGTCAATGTGTATGCAGCCACTCAGTTGCTGAAAGGAACTTCTGAAACTGTAAATGTTTTATTGCAAAGACATGGACTCACTTTTCAGTAACAAGAAATTCTTCATAGAAAAAAAATTCAACAGCAGAATCCCTTATACTTTTTACAGTGTTTCAACTAATGAGGATGAGGTCTTAAATGAATTTTCGTGTATATTCAATTATTTATTTATTTATTTATTTATTTATTTATTTAAAAAACATTAAATGAAGAAAAGCATAATTTTATTTTTGTCTGGGGAGAGTTTCTCATAACAAATGGCAGTAAGAATCCATTGCATCAAGGAAAAATCTTTAATGCCCTTGAAACTACACCTTGACGTTCTGGTCTGTACTGCAGTTTTGGTTTCCAGTTCTCTTTATTAGTAGAAATATGTGCTGTTGTCTGGCTTTTGTAATTGATGCTGATCTTAAGCAATACATAGTTTTCCTCTGCTGAAAATGATGGGATGTAAAAGTGCTTAATGCTGGGTGACTCATATTTTCAAATCTATTGTTTACATGAAAGAGACGAATATGATTATCTTTGTACTCTGGTGAATCTAATTCAGTTTCACCCTTCAACTTAGCAGTTTGAAGCTGCTGCCAACACAGGTAAAACTTTAGTAAAGGACTTTTGGATGGAGGGGCCCCATCCAGGAAAAGATAAGGTTAGAAAGTAAAGTTTTCAAAACTGATTGCCTTAATTATGTAAGATTCTTGCTTCATTATTTTTAAAGCAGCATGAATAAAAGCCATCAGATCTGTTCCCGGATCTTCATCTCAGAGTATCCTCTGCTACTTCTTTGAATGTGTTTTCATTGTGAGCTCTATCTAAATCTTCACATATTTTCTACTTTGAAGGAGATCCTAGTGCGAATTCACAAAAATAATGAGGAAAGCAAGGAATTTTGTATCACTATAATATTTTTTCTTGTAGCCAGAATTGTAAAAAAATGTTAATCTCTAGGGAAGAAGCATTGACATTGTGTGCTTTTTATCCAAATAATGGTTAGCAAGTGAAAACTATAACTGTGTGGCATTTTAATGCCTTTGAAATATTTATCTAAATGAAAATGATCAGTGTAATGTGCTTTATAGATTATAGCAAAACATTGGGCAGCATAGATCACAGAAAGCTATGCAGGGCTCTTAAGGTCATGGAAATGCCACCCACATTTGACAGTCCTGGTGAGAAATCCATACTTAGGACAAGAGGCTACTGCTAAAACAGAATAGGGTGAAATTTTACCCCCAAATTGGCAAGGGGGCCAGGCCATTCCATCACCCTATTTATTCAACTTGTATGCGGAAAACATCATAAGACAAGATTTAGACTCAGAGGGAGGAGGAGTGAAGTTAGGAGGAAGGAACATCAACGATTTAAGATATGCAGACGACACCATAATACTAGTGGTAGACATCACAGACTTGGGACAATTACTGGAGAAGTTCAAAGTGCAAAGGCATGATTAATGCTGAACATAAAGAAAACAAAAACAGTGACCATGAAAATATATATATATATAAATTCAATCTAGACAATGAGGAAATAATTCAAAATAATTCAATCTAGACAATGAGGACATGGCCAGGGCAGTGGACACAATTACTCCTGATTGTCTCCTCTTACGGAGTGGGGCCAAACTATCCCCTGGTTCTCCAGGGAGTTGCAGTGATGAAGCAAGTAAGACAGAAACATGAGTGATGTTGGCAGAAGACTCAAAGCAAATCTGACCAAACACAGGCTAGAGCCTATTTGAAGGCCTACTCCGAGGCAATGTGGGAAGCAAAGAAATTATTTTTTGCTACCAGAATTGCATCTACAGAGAGCCATCCAGCAGAGCTGTTCCGAGTGATTAAGGGTCTCTTTCACACACACCCTCAAGTAGAGAGTGCAGATCACTCAGCATCCCACTGCTGCATGGCACTTTGCAAATAAAGTCACTCAGATCTTCTCTGACTTGGATGCCTTGGCACCTGTTTGTCCAGTGCTAATGGATGCTTTTCAATTTGTGCAGTCTGATGATGTGGACAGGGTCCTTAGAGAGGTGAGAGCCAGAACATGTGTGTTAGACCCTTGTCCTTCCTGGCTTATCAAACAGGCAAGATGAGACTGGATGAATGGGTAAAAGGGGTAGTCAGTGCCTCCCTATAACAAGACAGTGTTCCAACATGCCAAAAGGAGGCAGTTGTGAGCTCTTTGTAAGTGATCCCCGAATCCCATTGCATTAAGAAGAAACCAGTTTAACTCCCTCACACCTTATGTTGAAAGCATGGGTGGGGGAAGTTCATGCCATGTGAGGGCCCAACCATCTTTTTAATAGTACCCTGTTTCCCTGAAAATAAGACCTAGTAAAGGTTTTGCTGAATTGCTAAATATAAGGGCTCCTCCGAGAGTAAAACATAGCAAATTTGTGTGTGTGTGTGTGTAGTATATAATAAATATTCAATTTTTTTCGTTCAACAATAAATGTGAATTCTTCTTCATGGAAAAATAAGACATCCCCTGAAAATAAGACCTAGCACATCTTTGGGAGCAAACATTAATATAAGATACTGTCTTATTTTGGGGAAAACATGGTAAGAATGCAGTAACTTCACTGAAATTAGGAATTCATTTGGCTTTCTTTTTCATTGTAATCAGGCCATTTTTTTGTATATGCAATAATCCTTATGGTTTAAAAATAAACAAATAATGGCACCCTTATTATTGTGTACCTTTAAGTCATTCCTGACTTAAAGTGACCCTAAAATGAACTGATCACAGGGTTTTCTTGTCAAGATTTGTTCAGCCTTGCCTTTCTCTGAAGCTAACAGAATGTGACTTGTCCCAGGTCACAAAGCTGGTTTCCATGACTGAGCTGGGATTCAAACCCTGGTAAGAATCCTAGTCCAGTGCTCAAACCACTACATCACACTAATCTACATAATCTAATCTATCTGTTTGCCTAATTCTGATGGCCAAATCTAGAGAATTTTTAGTACTTTGGGGATGGAAAAAGTGACATTAGGTTGAGTTTCCTGAACAGAATACAGTAGATGAAGCCAGGTTAACATATGAAAGCATTTCTTTTGACTGTATTCTCAACTGGAGAGCAACTTTGTCCTAGGAGAAACTGAGAAAATAAGTATAAAGAGGTATACACTTGGGAGAAAGAAGACTAGACATAAAGAAAAACTATAGGGAACTATTAAATATTGAATGAGAAGTGCCTTTTTAAAGGAGAAACATTAAAATTTTCATAATTTCCCCAGATAAGAGCAAAAGTCCATATCCAGCTGTGAATCCCAGCTAGATTAGATCCAAAAAATTAATGGGGACATGGTAAACCAACAGTTATAAGTTCTGTCCATTAAATGGGGCTGTTCTAACAGGTACTAAGTATAGGGATGTAAAACTTCCAGGTGTTATTTGATTTCATTATTCATCAGCCCCAACTATTCTATTCTATTCTTTCTAATCTGTTAACGTCATTTTGAATTCTGATCCTCTCCTCTGGGTATTAGTTACCCGTTATTTACAAATTTGGTAAGTATTGTCCTCTATTCCATCATTCAAGTCATTGACAAAGATGTTGAATAACGGTGAACCCTGGACAGAACCCTGTGGCATCCTGCTATTCACTTTTCTTCAGGAGGAATAGCATTTGCTTTTTCAGCTTCTGCATTACACAGTTTACTCCTGTTCAGCTTGTGGTCTACTAGAACTCCTAGAACTCTTTTACATTTACTGTTGTAAAGCCGGGTGTGCATTCCATTTTTTAAAATCTGTCAACCAACTACAGGTTCTCCCTGTCAACCAGCTACAGATCCATGAATATCATGGGGACTTTGTCATAGTCCTTACTGAAATCGATATATGCTACATGATATGCTTTATGTTAAGCTAGGCCAAAAACAAACAGGCAAAAAACACCAGCTTTGGGCCACATTGGGAGAATGGCATTTATACAACGCATGCTCCGAAGGCATCCAGAATCTGCACTGAGTCCACACCAGCCCAGGAAAAGGATCAGACTAAATCTGCTCAAACTTCTCAACCTAGAAAAAGGAGCAGACTAAATCCAGCACAAAAAGAAGCAGACTAAATCTGCTTCTGCCGGTGGCTGGGTTCGGAACTGCAGCAGAAGCCTATTTTGGAAGTGGGCTGTGCGATCACCATAGTCCTGGTGTGATCAGGGCTGGCATGGTGCTGATGTGATCCTTTTGACCCATCTGTTTAGCTATAACTAAAGTAAGTACCATTTTACACTTGGAATATTACTTTTGAAAGGAACTCTTTATTCATTACTCTGACCATTTAACAAGTCATTACTACAGTCCAGAAAGTAACTGATTGGAATACTCTATACCAACATGTTACTGTTCCTATTACTGTTGTGTCAAGGAGGGAAAAAAAAGCTGTCTTCTACTCTTCATCAGAGAAATTTGACCTCCCCCTTTAAACTCTCTTTCATAGCTGACACCACTCATGCAGCCCAAGTTGCCCCCTGTGCCAATTGTTTGGTACAACCAACCTGGCAAGGCAGCTCTCTCCAATTCCACCCTAAATGTACTCTCAATGACCCTATTTTTCTCTTTTGGCAGTGGCAGCAACCTCTTTAATTTCGGTAGAATGGAGGAAGGTAAGGCTGATATTTTGTAAAAAAACAAACAAACCAATACCTTTAACTTTTTAAAGGCAATATGATTCAGTAGTGTAGCTCTTGATGATACAAGAGTGACAAATGGCACAGAAGCTTCTAAGGTTATTGGAGATTGCCACACTGTTCAGTCTGCCCATGATGGGACACATATGAAACATCCTACAGGCCTCGGGATACCACAGAAGACCAGCCTGCCTTGATATATGAGAAGGTAGATGTTGCATCCCTTGTTGTAGCAAGCTTGCTGTCCTTTATCTTTTTAGTCTAAGAAGCTTAGTTTGTTTGCTACTGTGCTTTGCATCAATAATGTATGAATGCACATGAGTATATGTGGGTCTAATTCCCCAAGAAGTCATAGTACTTAGTGCTGCCACATTTAGAATTAGAATTCAACAACTATGAAATACTCCCCAGTTCCCAGGACTCCAAGGTATTTACAATTTCTCTGCCAGGAGTGCTTTTTCCAGTATTGATTGAGTTGATGAGAAGGAAGTGATGAAAAGGAAGTGTGTGAAGTAAGGAGTGCAGAAACTGGCGAAGTGCTGTTTTTTTTTGGGGGGGGGGGTGTAAATGTGTATGATCTATTCATTTCCATCCACCATTCTATAAATTGTTCTGTTTGTATTTTCTCATAAAAACAGAAGTGGGGTTTTTTTGTTGCTGTTATAGTTTGGCTTTTTCTTTCTGTTCTCAGCTCAAATCAATTTCACCTCATTGTAATATGTGCAACCCAATTTTCCAGACAGTGAGAAGTTTCATGGGTACAGCAGCAGTAATTCAAACTGGGTCTCTTTAAGAATAAAATAATCACAGGTGTATGATGCCTTGAAATAGTCTACAAATACACAACTTGAGCATTGATGGCTATTAGCAAAGATAGGGATGGGCAGCTGTGATGCATCTGGGGGCCAATTTTCTGCACTGGGACCCTCTGGGAGCTGCACAGGCTCCCAAAAATGACAAAAAGGATGTGGGAGGGGGAAAAGTAAAAATAGAAATTACTTTAACTCCACATCTACTTTTGAAAAATTAGTATATTTGATGTTTAACAAAGCAGGAAGGTCCTATAAGTTATTTAAAAGGCAAATCACCACTCCTTGAGGCAGTCCACCTTTGGGAGACAGAAAAAAAGGTGGTATATAGTTCAGGGCTTGTCTTGTGAAGGTCAAAGGCCATAACATCTGGCTTAAGGAGCTGCATATAGCCCCAAGGCTATACTGTGTCTAACCTTGAAAGAGAGAAAACTTACACTCCATAGTTTTCTTTTCCCACCTTAGGTTTCTCTGCAGAGCAACTGGCATCTTACAGTTCTCCAGAGCAGAGCCACATTCTGGGCCTGCCCACCCCCCCAACCCCATTTATGCAAAAATCCCCCTTCTTTCAATACAAATTGATAATATCATGCCTAGCCTGAGGCGTGAGAAAAGAAATTTCCCAAATTTCCTAAATGTTTTCTTCCCTTTCATAGCAGTCTCTGACCATTTCCTTAGCCATTGTTAAAGCTGCTACAAAGAAAAAATCCACCCATGCCTTTAACTCACATTTTGGTCCTTTGCAAATATTCTAAAATTAGACTCCTGCAATTGCCTCAAACAATGGATTTTCTTGCATTCCAAAATATAGTAATAAATAATAATAATAATAATAATAATAATAATAAATGTATTTATATCCCACCCCATCTGCACTCAGGCAATCGAGCCGGTTTACAACATTAAAATTATACATAACATAACCCCCAACCCTCCCTCCCTTAAAACAGAATTAAACATTTTACAATTAAAACCTGTTAACAATAAATAAAAATGTACACAATAAAAATAAAAATTCAAACAATAAAATGACAGCAACAACCATGGACAAGCAAACAGCAAAATGGGATTAAATTCATTTCTCTCTCTCCTTTGGTAGCCAGGTGTCTATTCAGGAAAGGCCTGCCAGAAGATATCCATCTTAACAGCTATTTCAAAGCTCTCTAAGGTGGTTATATGATGGCTTTCATCCGGCAGGCCATTCCATAGTCTGGGAGCGATAACTGAAAAGGTCCTCTGGGCAGTAGTGGATAACCTGGTTTTTATTGGTTGTAACAAATTTTTGCCAGAGGACCTGAGTGTGCAGGGTGGATTGTATGGAAGGTGGCGGTCCTGGATATATTTTGGACCCAAGCCATTTAGGGCTTCAAAGGTCATAACCAACACCTTGTACTGGGACGGGAAATTAATGGGCAGCCAGCAAAGAGATCTTAAATTTGGACTAATATGGTCTCTTCTAGATGTACCTGAGATCAGTCTTGCTGCCATATTCTGTACCAATTGAAGTTTCCAGACCGGGCACAAGGGTAGCCCCATATAGAGTACATTACAGAAATCCAGACATGAGGTTACCAGCGCGTGTACTACATTTTCAATATCCCTGACTTCCAGTAAAGGGCACAGCTGGTGTATCAGCCGAAGCTCATAACAGGCACTCTTGACCGTCACGTTCACCTGATTTGTCATGTGAAGTGACGGATCTAGGAGCACCCCCAGATTGTGAACAAAGTCCTTAGAAGAGAGTGTGACCCCATCCAGGACTGGAGGTTGTATCCCAATACCTGGGTTCAGGGCTGCTACCGTAAGTATCTCCGTTTTGTTTGCATTCAGTTTTAATCTGTTTTCCTTCATCCAGTCCATTACCACATTAAGACAGTCATTTAGGATCCCAAATTAATGTATTTGCTTTGTACACAAATAGCTGTGTAGTTGTTTTGTGAATCAGGTCTCTCTCTCTCTCTCTCTCTCTCTCTCTCTCTCTCTCTCTGTGTGTGTGTGTGTGTGTGTGTTTGAAACAGAGTGAGAGTGAGAGAAACTTGTTACAAATGTCATTACTTGGGATTTATTAATTCCAGACTCTGGACCTACCCTGGTACTGAAGACAAATGTGTGTGTGTTGTACCACTCTGTTGTATACTAAAAACACTATTTGAACCCAAAACATTTGTTGGTTTACCTTGAAAAATTAAGAATTTATCTGGAACAACATGTCTCCCTTGACACGCCAGAACATATTGTATCCAAATGGTAACTGCTGGTATTTTTACTTTCCTTAATGAACATCTCTATCTAGAGTGAAATGAATGCTTAATTATTCAGAAAGTGTCTCAACCCAGAAGAGAAACAGCTGGTGGCAGAGAGTGTTTCTAAATAGTAATCTTCCAGATGTTCTGGATATATGCTCATTTATTCAAACTGAAAGTTTTGACCTTCAAGAAGATAAAAAATGTGTTTGAAGAGTGCTCTTACCAGCAACATAAGCATTTTTATGGTCATAGAAGGGGATGCTTGTCTGTTACATAGGCCAGAGAAGAAATACTGTGGAAAAAATAAAATAAAAGTCTGACATGTCCATTAGTTGTTTGTAGTTGGGGTGTGTGTGTGTGTGTGTGTTTCTAAAGCAGCTTATGTTCAAAGGTACAAACATATGTTGGACACAAGTAGGAGCCCTAATATTTTCCAATAGGTCCTCTCCACTGCAACCTCTTCATCACATTCTATACTGTTGTGTCTGAAGGATTCCAGATCAGTCAGAAGCATGCTTTAAAGTGGGTGTAGGTAAAAATAAAAGAATCCTAATGTGAGTGGTGGAGCTTTTCAAGCATAATCGAAGTACCTTTGATATTGTAAGCATACACACACACACGCACACACAGAGAGAGAGAGAGCGAGATTGGTGGTAAAGGAGGAATAATGATCTGTTTGGGTTTTTTTTGGTAAAATCACACTGGATCATAAAATTCATTTCTCCCGTAGAGTTTATGTTAACTGCCATGTGCTGATGTCCTACCAACATTATGAATTAGATAAGAATCCCTACCATCCATTGCCTTGCCCAGATCCTGCAAGTCCTTGCCCACAACCCCCCTGACTGAGTCTATCCATCTGGTTTGTTGTCTTCCTCTCTTTCTTCTACCCTCTACCTTTCCTAGCATTATGTTTTTTTCCCTAGTGATCCGGGCCATCACATTATGTGGCCAAAGTACGATAGTATCAACTTGATCATCTTTGCTTGCAAGGAGAGCCCTGGTCTGATCTGTTCAAGGATCCATTTATTTGTTTTCTTGGCTGTCCATGGTACCCTAAGTACTCTTCTCCAGCACCACATTTCAAATGAGTTTATTTTCTTTCCACCTGCTTCCTTCACTATCCAGCTCTCACATCTGTACATGGCAATTGGGAATACAATGGCCTGAACGATTCTGAGTTTAGTGCTCAGTTGTATGCCTTTGTTCTTCAGTAGCTTTTCTAGTTCTTTTATAGCTGCTCTTTCCATTCCCAGTCTTCTTCTTATTTCTTGATTGCAGTCTCCATTCTGGTCAATGTTGATTCTAAATATGGGAATTCTTTAACTATTTCAATTTCCTCATTGTCTAGATTGAATATGTGTATTTCTTCTTTGGTCTTTATTTTTGTTTTCTTTATATTCAGCGCCAGACCTGCCTTTGCATTTTCATTTCTGACCTTCCTTATTAACTGTTCCAATTCCTGAATGTCTTCTGCTAATGTTATGGTGTCATCTTAGGTTTTTAATGTTGTTTCCTCCTATTTTCACTCCTCCTTTTTCTGATTCTAATTCTGCTTTTCTTATTATATTTTCAGCATATAAATTAAACAAGTAAGGTGATAGGATGCAGCCTTGCCTGACCTCTTTCCCAATTATTAATAACAAAATAATAAATCAACATTTTCTCATTGTATTATTCCACAGGACTGTCCTTTAATTTTTGTTAATATTAATTAAACAAATTTAAATCCAACCATGCCTGTCTTACTCACCCTTATCCAAATGAAAGTTAAAGTGAATATGGTGTAAGCTTGTTTGCATCCAGGGCCCATGTACACTTCATAATCATAGCACTGTTATTCCACTTTAACTATCATGGTAACATCCTATGAAAGGATTCACATTTAGAATTTTCAGCCAATGGCTCAAAAATTGATGATGTACATTGAAATAGTTAACATTTTCCTACCTTAGCTCAGTCAGAAATCAAAATAAAAACTAGTTAAGAAATTAGAGGAAGACTAGTATTTGGAAGAACTGCTATGAAGAAATTAGATAAGACCATCAAATGTAAAGAGATATCATTAAATGCCAAAGTCAGAATCATCCAAGCCATGGTTTTTCTAATTTCTATGTATGAAACTATGTATGTTGTGAAAGCTAGAGAGAGAAGAAAGCTAACAGGAAGAGAAGAAACCCATCTTAAATGTGCTGTTGAGAAAGTAGTCTATGGATATCATGGAATGCCAAAAAGACAAATGAATGGATTCATAAGCAAATCAAGCCTGACTCTCTTTAGAAGACAAAATGATTAAACTGAGGTCACTGTACTTTAGACATATTGTGAGACAACATGGCTCTCTAGAAATGCTTGGTAAAGTGGAAAGCAGTAGGGAAAGAACAAGATCACATTATATACAGATCGATTCAATCAAGGAAGCCATAGTCTTGAATTTGCAACAGCTGAGCAGGGCTATTCATAACTGGCACTCATGGAGATTTTTCATTTATCAGGTCATTGTAAGTCAAAGCTCACTTGAAGGCAAACAACAACAAAAAACAACAATATCTGGATGGATGTAGACCAGGTGAACATGGTGAAGAATGGAGGGAGTTGAAATCCAACATCATTTACACAGCCAAACATTTCTCATTTTTTTCATTAAAATAAAAATAGGATCACCATCAACAAAAACCTTGAAGGAGAGCTCCATGCAGTTGTTCAAGCTTTTTTTTTGGGGGGGGGGGTGTAGATATTAGCACAAGATGAAGAATACTCACATCAGTGTGCACCACATGATTTATTTTATTTTATATTTTGATGAGGAAGGATTGTACTATTTTCATATTGTATCTACAATTTGATGAGGGATGATGAGGCTAAGACACAATGATTTCCAAAGTCAAATAGATTTCTTGGCTGCAGTGAGATTTAGAGATTTAGAGATTTAGAACTCATTTCCTTAACAACAAAGTTAAGCAAACTACCAAGTACAATCAGTCCCTTCAGTTGTACAAAATAATTTGGCAAAAAACTCAAAACAACCCCCCACTCCCCCCCCAAAAAAACTCCCACACACCTAATTCATGACAGTTGCCCACTCTTCCCTAATAATATGGTGTCCAAAATTAGCAAATGACCTAGCTCGCCCTGAGACACAAAAAGATGCAAAACAATAAATTTTTAAAGGTCTTGTTTCATGTTGAATATGTATACAGAAAGTCTTTTTATATGAATGCAAGCTGACTGTTGTGTGTCTGTGTGGCAAGAATATCACTTCGATTTGCAAACTTCCCTTAGAGGAACTGAGCTGGTCTATTAATAATGCAGAAGCCACTACAATATGTAATGCCTCCAGTCAATTAAAAATTGCAACAGAGCAGTTTTGCTTTTAAAAACCATGGAAAGAAATCAATATATGAGGTGGAATCCAGCTCTGGAGAAGGGATGTGGTTATAGAACACTTGATAAGCACATAACATTTTTTTGTATAAATAAAGAAGAAAATTTATAAGGTGGTATTGTTTCATGCTGTATTTTAAAGATTTCATAAGCTATAGATTATTTCATTAGAGATGTGAGCTAAAGTTAGCTAGGCAAGCAATTATCAGCATATTTTCTATCAATGGTTGACTCAGGCATACAGAAAGAGCATTTGGTAGAGTTTCACTAAGACTGTTGAATTTAGAGCTGGGGACAAATGATGTTATGTTTCAATGCACCATCCTGCTCAGAAACAAACCAACCATTGTGCTCATATAGAAAATTAACTGAATAGACCAATACCTTCCAAAGATTTCAGTGGTCACAAAAAAGGACTGTACCACATATGATTTCTGTTCAGGATCTTTGTGGTAACAATTAAATCAAGTGAAGCATTATCTTGTAAAAAAATGTTCCCAATGGACCCAAGATAGGTAATGAGACAAAAGGAAATGGTAGCATGATTAAAGCTGAAATTTGAGAGATACTTAGATCTTACTTCCTTGTGTGGGAACCAGTTACCTTCTTCTTTGAATATTACTGTTCATAATGTTGTTCATTTGGATTTGATGTTTCCTAATTTTGACAGCCACTCTCACACATTTTAAAGTCTTGCATTTGGATCAAATACCGTATATGATTCAATAGCCCCATCTAGTCAGGATATGAGTAACTGGTGCTTATGAAGGAATCATCATGGCAGTGGTGCTACATAACTTGTGAATTTCCAATATAATCAGTTAGTGCATCAAAAAACTGGGAGACAGCAGGAGAGGACTTAGAAGATCTATAATTATACCTGTGAGAGACTCCAAGATAGAGGAGAAATGATTTCTCATGAATACCTCCCAAAAGGCTATAACCTCTTTAGAATAGGCAAAATAAAAAATAATAATTGTGATTTAAAAGGCAATATGTGGGGTGATACAACACTTTTGATCAATATATCCTACTGTTATAATAGTTAGTTCCAGTTATGATTCAAAAGATTGGACAATTTACCTCAAAATGTAGAATGTGGCAGTGGTGGAATTCACAATGAATTCTCTGGCACTACAATGCTTTCTTCATTCAGACTTAGGAACAAAGCATACAAGGTGCATCTCACAAAATGTTGTGCATGCTGGGGAACTATCTAATTAGAGCCTAGAAAGCTAAATTTTGTCTTTCAAAAACTGGATGGATTTCAGGTTTTCTTTTCATCCTTTTCAATTGTCTCATGCTTTCAGTTTTCTAAAGGACTGATTTTTTCAGGAAATGTAGCTGGTGCCACCTTTGAAATATATATATCTCCAAAACTGATTAGTGTTAAAATTGAGCTCTGCCTGATGCATATTTTGTGTGAGATTCTTTTCATAGAGCCTTCTTTTTACAAATACGATAATGCTGGGAAGAAAGTAATTCATACTTCTTGGGGGTTGTGGACCATGATCTGAGAAATGAGATAAAGAAAATTGTTGTATGGAGATTGTTATTATTTAAATTAAAAAGTATTTAATATAAAGTAATCAGTTTTGTTGTTAACTGCCTTCATGTCAACCCTGACTCATGGAAGAGCATGTTATTTTATATGCTGTAATCCTGCCTCGATCCGTAGGGAGAGGCAGGAAAAATAAAATTATTATTATTATTATTATTATTATTATTATCATCATCATCATCATCCAAGACCCCTTGTCCTCAATTTTTCTGCTCAGGTCCTTCAGGCTCACTCCATGGCCTCTCTGACCACATCCAACCATCTGGCATGTGATCTCCCTCTCTTTCTAGTACCCTCTACCTTCCCTAGGATTATTGTCTCTTCTAATGATGCATGCCTTCTCATTATATAGCCAAAGCACAACATTCTCAAGTTAATCATCATGGATTCAAGGGGGAGTTTGGGCTTGATCTCTTCTAGAGCCCCTTTGTTTGTCTTCTTGGTCATCCTCGGTATCCCCAGCACTCTTCTCCAGTACCACATTTCAAAAAAGTTTCTTTTCTTTCTATAAACTTTCTTCACTCTCCAGCTTCACATCTGCAGGTAGCGAAGGGGAATAGGATGGCTTGGATGATCCTCACTTTAGTGTTCAGAATTATTTCTTTACATTTTAGGATCTTGTCCAGTTCTTTCATAGCTGCCCTTCCCATTACGAGTCTTCATCTAATTTCTTGACTGCAGTCTCTGTTCTAATACATATTTGATCCAAGATATAAGAATTCTTTGTAATCATTAGTTGTAGTATAATAGTAGTGGTAGTATTTATGTCATGTTGTTTCTAAAGGTCTTTTCACAGTAAACAATTAAATCACAGATTCCAATTTGGTGAGGTAGTCGATCTCTCTTGCTGAGAATTCGAAATGCTGCTCCCTAAACTACTAATACCAGGATTCCATAGTGCTACTAATTGTCAAAATGGTCCACATGCAATGTTTCAGTACTCTTTTCATCTGTCCTGATACCATCCAAACCATTAAGAAGATATTACAGTTTGGGGACCAGATACTACAGATTGGGGAACGCTCACCTAAGTGAAGAACCACAAACTTCAAAAAATTCATTCTTCTAGCCACTTCATGTTAAAGTGGTTTGTCATTTTGTAAAATATTCTACTGTGCTTGTTTACGTAGCAATCCTACTCATGGCAAAGTTGTTAACCAATTTCTAAAGTTGTTAACCAATTTCAAAAGGTTACCATCCTTTCCATCCAGCAACACCAAAGGTATGACATAACATTCAGTAAAACAAGGCAAAGCAAGTTCAGCATAACTGACTAGCAAGCATGACTGGAATTCTCAGGAACTTTGAACCTGACATAAGTTTAAAGTATCTTAGGGGTCAAACAGATTGGCAGTTTGGAGTGGCTGAAAGTCACTAGCCCTGATCGGCCCCCAATCGGCACGGGATCACAGTGACTGGATGCTGTGGTCTTGTGGTCCAGAACAGACCTCTGGCAAGAAGTGGTTTTTCCCCACTCCTTTTGTGGGCAGCTTTGAGCTTACTCAGAAATAAGCCCTACTTGTATTTTGTATTTACGATTGGTGCCACAGTCATGCTTACTTCCCATTGGAACACATACAGTTCATGCAGTTCAATAGGTTCCACAATAATGTTCTTCCACTCCACCTAAAGTAGGGAACTCACCAACCAGTTGCTGAGGTCAGAAAATGGTCAATTGCAATGATTTTCCACATTCCAGGTCTTTCTGTGGAAAGAATTTTGGACAAAAATTCTATGTTTGGGACAAAACCATGTCATGTTTGTACATTTTTCTTTCTAAAGGGGAAAAAATATTTTTGGTAACTTTTTTCCCCAACAGGAAAGCATTAAAACTCTCCTAATTTTCTTAGTAGGGACAAAACTTTTGTAATTCTTCACTCTTGCATGTAAGAGCAAAATAAATGCAGATTTACATCTGTAGTTGTGGAAAGTGCTACCTGTCTCAGAGTTCTTTGCAGGAGAAATGATAGCATTTGTGCTATCTTTGCTGGAGGGGAAACACTTCATTGGGATTTTGGGAATTACTATGTTTCTCCTTACTTTACTCTAAAGTTACTGTGCCTTGGAACAGGAAAGGAAATAGCAATAAAATAGCCTTAAAATGAGCAAGGACCTCCTTGCCTCGATCCTGCATATGATTATTCAATCACAGACCCTTTGTTTTGTAATTATTTATTTTTGAATATTTGCACCATTTCTAGTATATCCCTATTTGGATTATTCAAAGAGCATTTTCCTAATTGCATATGATAATGACACCAAAACTTTTGTGGGCCATGTTTTCTGTGGATGGGTGTGAAGATGGATTTTATACCAACTGTTTAATTTCCTTGTGACTAAATTACCATAACCTATCCTTTGGTTTCTCACTGGATTACCTTGGGGAAGTCACATGCTCTCAGCTTCAGAAGAAGGCAATGGTTCCAATCCATGGGTGTCCAGAACAGCAACCACAGTCACAGCACCTTCCCAAAGCTGGCTGGTGTGTGCACACTCACACAGTTGCAGGATTTGGGAGGCAGGTAGCAGTTGAGATCACTTGTTCCCATCTTCCTCCTTAAGTATGCAGGCTGCTGTGAAAGTATAAATGCAGCAACCCTGTTCTTTGGTAAGGGGGGGGGGGGAACTAAATCACTTGTTTATTATTTTTATTTATGTCTTTATTAGAGTATTTATACCCCAACCCTTCAGCCTTAAAGGCTATCGGTGTGGCTTACAATTATTATTTTTAATTAGACGGCTCCCTGCCCTCAGGCTTACAAACTAAAAAGACATGACACAAAAGGAGAAGGGAATGGTGGTGGGGGAAGAGGATCAGGTCCAAAGGTTCTTCTGTACCTCTGAGGCCTGGACCAAGACAGATGGCATGGAGGGAGGACTTTTCTTCTTAGTTCAGGTCAGGCCTGATGGAGCTGGCAGGCCTTTCTCTCCCTCTGATGATGTAGATGGCAAAGGGAGGGCTCATCCGCTTACTTATTCTTTTCCTTCCTCCTGACAGAGAGCGTTTGGCAGTGCAGAAATCAGGTCACATGACCATGGATCACCAAAGTGCTATTGTGGAGGAAATTGTAATAAGAAATGATACCAAAACTGATATACTTCTATTCTTAAACTAGTGCAATTGTGGTAGAACAGCATACTGGTGTGATAGAGTTCTAGGACTTGGAATGGCAGCTAAGAAAAAACTCTTCAAGTGTAAAGGTATTCATATATAATTGAATACTAAAAATTGAATGGTCCATGCTGTTCTATTTCCAGTTTCTATTTATGGTTCTGAAAGATGGACAGTGAAGAAAGCTGACAGGAAGAAACTCCTTTCATTTGAAAAGTGGTGTTGGGGAAGAGTTGTACAGATACCACAAACTGCTGAAAAGACAAATAAATGGGTGTGAATTAATCCTGAACTTTCTCTTGAAGCGAAGATGGCTACACTTAGATTGTAATTTGGACAGACTGGCCTGATCTAGATTGGCAAAAAGAAGTGTGTTCATGGCTGCATGAAAGTCTAGCCTTTAGATGAGAAAAAGGGAAAGTGTGCCATGAAAATGCTTTTTTTGCGTTTTAGGGGAGAAGAAGCGCCTTTAAAAAGGTGCTGGTTTTCCCAGCTTCTTTTTTAAAAACTGCGGAACAGCACAGCTCCATCTAAAGGTTGCGATGCAGCTGCTAAGCATTAAGGAAAAGGCAACCTCATGTCACACTTTCCTGCCAATCTAGAAAGCCCCACTGTGAGAAGACATGATTCACTAGAAATGACAATGATGCTTGGCAAGGTAGGAGGCAGTAGGAAAAGAGGAAGACTGTATTACAGATAGATAAGGAACCCATGGCCCTGTGTTTGCACGATCTGAGCAGGACTAGTGATGACAGGGTGACTTGGAGGTCTCTCATTCATAGGGTTGCTACAATTTGAAGTCAACATGCAGGCAGTTAAGAACAAGGAACCTCAAAATATTAAGAAAATGATGATTGAAGATTTTTGTTTCTTTTTCACTTCCACATCCCTATTAGATTGCAAGCCTGAAAGAAATTGACTTTCATCCCTGTTTGGCTCATCTCTCCTAGAATTGATTTGTAAAATTATCCAAAAACTCTTGACTGTGTAGAGCAAGGTATAAATGTTTTCTCTCCCCCACACCATTAAAAATAGCCTATCAGTCCTGCTTCTATTTTTTAATTCAAAAGGCAAAGTGTTGCAAGCAGATAAGCTCCATATGTACTGGAGCATTGTGACAAGGTGCTCCATCAGGATTCATGTAACTACATAGGTATTGCTATGGTAGGAGTGTGGATCCTGTCCTAACTGATTCCCTCCCTGCCCCCCTTATCAATTTCTGAGTGTTTTCAGGTGAAAATACCTAAAGCATAGAGTCAGTGAAATGAATGCATAAAAGGGAAGAAAGAGCAAGATTCAGCTTCCACTGATTTTCTCACAGTAATTCCATCATAGTCACTTGACCCAACTCATAATATTTTTTTATCTGTAATAGCTTTTTAAGAGCAACAGATTTTGTCCTACTTAAGTTTCCTCATTTACCTAGGCATTTTAATGGAAGTTGTCTCTAGCACTTAGATTTGGAAATATTAATGCACAGTCATCTGAATAACAGATGACTCTTATCAAGCACAGCTGCATTGCATGCGGATTAGAGAAAACTTTAATCCCAAGTGCTAGAAAAAGAAGAGTATTAAGTGCACATTCCTCATGCAGTGCAGGTGTGACCAACTGAATGCAGAGCATGACATTCCTTTTGTCTGGAAACTCAGGATGAGGCTTTTACTCCAATAATCACATTACATCATTCATGGAAGCTTCCAGAAGATCTATATGACACTTTCTGTAGTTTGTAGCCTTCCTGTATTTTTTAACTCTTTCTTTCATCTTTTCCCCACTAAGATGGCATCTTATAGGTAAAGAAAGACTGAATTGCTCCACAGTGCCTTTTCCATTGTGAGGAGTAGGAGCCACCTGTTTAGACACACTTTCAGAATTATGTGTGAAGCATATGGTGCATGCACTTCAAATTTTGCTTCTTCTCTTGATGTATTGTAATAGTTAACATGTTGAACTAAGACTGGGATTCAAGTCCTCATGGAATCATGTAATTCATTGGCGAATGTGCACTTAATACTCTTTCTGTGGGTTACTGGTCATTCTCTCTTAGCCTACTGAGGGCTGTTCTGAGGATAAAATGGATAACCCTTTCGCATGAGAAAAGCAAACAGAAATGGAGGGGGAGAGTAGTGGCTTCCTCAGACCCCATAGCACTTCTGTTCTCTTCCAGAGGCATATGGTACTAAAAGTGTGTCTTTTGTTGCACTGGAAAAATCCATTTTACAAAAGGCATACTTTTACTATCATCTCTCTCAGGGAAAAGAACAGAAGTGCTATGTCACCATGCAGAGAAGCACTGAGAAAGTCACTACTCTGTAGCTCTATTTCGGCTTTCTCTTCTCATATGAGAAGGCTTGAGGCTGCCTTGAGATATCAGAGGAAAGGCAAGATACAAATCTAACAGATAAATTGAAAAACATACACTGGTTTTTGAGTAGAATGACATGTTACCCCAAACACAAAGCTGCCACCAAAAATTATGAGTTATTCCCCCATCATCATAAAGCTCTCCTAATATCAGTTTACATAGTATAAAAATCCCTAGCTGCCCAGTGAGAAGATACAGTACAGCAAGTTTGTACTCATGTTCATATTCATTTGGGTTTCCCCTGTGCTGTGGTAAAATCTATACTTTTTGTAGATTTGTCTGCATAGCTGGAAGATGGTATCTTAGCTCAGTAAACTGGGGTACAAATTTGCTTCAGACAGTGCTATCCCCACACTTGATGTCACCCGATGCAGTGGTAGAGCTTCCCAGGATGGGGCTACTTGGGGTAAGGCTTCTGCAGTGGCATGTGCTCCTTCCCCATGTACTGCCCTGTCCTTTTCCTGATAAGGAAAAGGGATGGCACAGAATGGGGGAGTGCACGGGGGGGGGAGCATGCAGGAACAGTGCATAGGGACATTGCACTGGGGGGGGATCACATGGAGCACAAGTGGAGGAGAGGATGGGGACAGCACACAGGGAGAGGACACATGGAGAGGTGACTGGGCGTCACCCCACTGCACATACACACCCCATTGATGCCACTGGCTTCACATAGAACCCTTCAGCTAGAACCAACAAATAAACCAGGAAGTATTAAATTAATCATACTTCTTGATCCAAGCTGCAAAACCATTGCTAATGGCTTTAGAATAAGCTCAGATATTAACCCAGGCTCTATCCATGGCTAATATCCTTGCTCATTTCTTTTAAATGAATGTTTCAAAATTGATAAAATCATCAAAATGTAGACATTTTATGTATTTGATGGCAGGGGAAGAGTGTGTTCTCCTAACAGAGGCAGATGAGCAAGAAGGTTATTAATTATGTGTCAGAAAAAGAAGTGCATAGTTTCCCCACAGAAAGGTGTGATTCTTAGGTCAACATCCTGGAGCAATGTCAGACTATCACAGCTGAGGTACCTTCTCATTTCAGGCATGCTGTCAAATATATTAAAGTGCTGTTTGCAGAACTGTTGCATCCTTAAGCATCTTTACATTTAATGACAAAGACTAGATATGACTGTGGTACTAAACAGGCTGTACCTCACTTCTGAATGATATCCTGTGGCTATGTAAGTGCTAAAATAGCTATGTACACAACCAATATGAGCTCAGTTATTTTATGATGGCTTTGGAATTCTGAAACACACAAAAAGTTCTCCAAACATGATACTGAAGAAAGACTAAAAGAGAGACATTTATTTTCAGTTTAAAAACTGTTATTGTTACTTTTTTCTCTGTAGTTGTGGGGTGCCAAATGTTCTCTTTTTCAGAAAGCTTGTGCAAAACAAGATGAACATGGCAGCTTATTTGCACCATATGTGTGTGCATGTGCCTTCAAGTCACCTGTTGACTTATGGCAATAGCATACATTTCATAATGTTTCCTTAGGCAAGGAATGCTCAGAGGTAGCTTTGCCAGTTCCTTCCTCTGAAGAAAAGCACTTTGTACTTTAGCATATAACAAAGAGGAAATATATATAGGATGCAGATACATGTCTTATATCCATCCCATTTAAAAAAAAAAACCCAAATCACAGTGCTGGAAAGGGTCCTTGGAAATAGGGTGAGACTAAACATTTTTTTTTAAAGGAACCACACGCTACCTTAAATATACCTTTTGTGAAAAGTGAAGAAACAATTATATCTAAGTATCCCCACAAACCTTTAGATTACATTTTTGCATTTTCTGCCTATTAATCACAACAAGTTAAAAATTATCAGTCTGAATGACTCATTTCTTCTGTATTGGTATTTCCTTATCACATTATGGTTGCAATCCTGTACAGCCTTACATGGGAATAAATCTCACTGAATTTAGCTGAACATACTTCTGAATAGATATGCAAAGAAATGCGCTGCACATCTCAAAGTATATTTGTAACAGTCTAGTTTTTGAAGTGTTGATAATGCACTGCTTATCAGGAGGAGCAAAGAAGAAATTGCATGAATGGGATCAAATGTGAGCAACAATATCCCAGTGGCCAGTTTTTACTTCCATGTTGTTGTAATGACAGCCTGCTTCACATTTGTGTATGTATCAGGGAGGGGAGAAGGTTTAAGTGTATGAACCAAGGCTTTGATGTTCAACTTATATGCAAAAATATCATATGAAGGGTAGGCATAGACACAGAAGAAAGAATGAAGATAGGAAGAAGGAACATTATATGCAGATGACATGACACCATACTACTAGCAGAAAACATCACAGACTTGGAACAATCATTAAAGAAAGTCAAAGAAGAAAGTGCAATGGCAAGCCTAATGTTAAAGTTAAAGAAAACAAAAATGATGTCCACAGAGGATTTACATAAATGCAACCTAGATAATGAGGAAATTGAAATAGTTAAAGATTTCTCATAGCATGGATTAAACATTGATCACAATGGAGACTGCAATCAAGAAATTAAAAGAAGATCAGGAATGGGAAGGGCAGCTTTGAAAGAACTATGCATAATCCTAAAGTATAAAGATATAAAGTTGAATACTAAAGTTAGAATTGTCCAAGTCACTATATTCTTCATTACCATGAATGGATGTGAGAGCTGGACAGTAAAGAAAGGAGATAAGAAAAAAATTCATTTGAGATGTGGTTCTGGGGAAGAATGCTGAGGATACCATGGATGTCTAAAAAGACAAACCAACGGGTACTGGAAGAGATCAAGCCAGAACACTCACTCGAAGTCAAGATGATTAAATCGAGGCCATCATACTTTGGCCACATAATGAGAATGCATGATTTGTTAGAAAAGACAATGATGCTGGGAAAGGTTGATGGAAATAGAAAGAGAGGAAGAGGTAGGAATAGCTCCCAAATGTACATTGTCAATCCTTTATAGTTCAAATTAAAACCTTGTGTAAAGTACCAGTATGGTGTATTGCAGTGGCTCCCAAATGCTGGTCCTCCAAGTCTTTTGAACGTCAATCCCCAGGATTCTTGGCTTTTGGCCATGAATACTGGGGCTTCTGATCCAAAACACCAGGAGGACCAAAGTTTGGGAACTGCTGATGTAATGGTTTGAGAGCTGGGCTATGACTATGGAGACCAGAGTATGAATCTCCACTCTGCAATAGAAATTCACTGCTTGGCCTTGGACAAGTCAAGCTCTGTCAGCCTCAGAGAAAGGTGAAGGCAAACCAACTCAGAACAATTCTTTCTGGGAAAACCTCATGATAGGTAAGCCTTGGGGGGGGGGGGGGACAAAAAAACAACCTGGAGTAGATTTGCTGTTTCATTAATACCACTAGCTGCTACTGATAAACTCTCTTCCTTTTTGTCCTTTATCTCCCACTGCTCTTTCTGTGACACAAAAAGTATATTACCTTTAATGAAGTTGTCCAGCAAACCTCTTGAAGAGGCAGGTCACTCACTATATGTATATGTGTTTATTACTGATTTTTCAAAACCACAAGTAGATTTTGAGCTGCTTCTGCAGGGATGTCTTTGGCATTTTGGGATGTCTTAGAGACACCCCCCCCCCCCCCAGGATCTCAGGGGCAGAAGACTGTTCTCAGACCCATGGATGTTGCCCAATCTTCACCTAGGATTATTAGCAAACTACAAGGAGGAAGACTTTTGTAAATCCACTAGTTTCTAAATAGTATTTAAAGCACCTTTGAGACAAACTGAAAGAAAGAAGTTGGCAGGATGAAGTTTCATTGACTTAAGTCTACAAAAGCTCATGCTGCAAACTACTTTCTTTCAGTTAGTCTCAAAGCTGCTACAAGATCTCTCTACATACTGATTCTACAGACAAACACTGATATGCCTTTTAGTTTCTAAGTAGTTCCTACAATCACTTTAAGCGCAATTAAACATGATGTTTAAAAATGACTAAAGCAAAATGGGTCATTTTCAGTGAAGGACAGCGTGTATATGAATGATGTTATCGAGGGAACACCCGAAAGCAATGGCATGATGTTACATTTCTGTTGTAATGTTAGATGTAAAATGTTAGACTTAATCTTGCAGTGAAATGAGTCATTAACAGAATATAATTTCTTGTTTGTGTGTATGGAAGAAGTACTTGAATGGCAATTAATGGCCCGTTAAGTTTGTTTATTTACTAAGGAACTGATTTGATGAATCTATATTCTGCCCTCTGACCCAATGATTCATTGCAGTTTAGTGATAAAAAAACAAACATTGTGTGTATGTATATAACTGCAGATGTCCTGAATCTTTTTTAATAAGGTGTGTTTGTGTGTCCATGTCTGTGTATAAACACAAAATTTTAAAGGCCCAGAACTAAAAACAAAGTAAAATACAGGACAGAGTCAGGTTCAAACACCAAGTGCTTTCCATAAAAGGTGGGGAGGGCATTCCATCTTCATTGACTCTGTCCTGCCCCAATGTTCCTTTGGATTCATTTAGTTTTCTAGTCTCACATCTTCATTATTCCTGGAGAGCATGGCTTCATCCTAAACTGCATTCACTGCCATTCCCTTTTTAAAAGCTTATCCCAGTGATCTTCACTGACTCTTGCTGTGACACTTGCTCCTCAGAAAAAAATAGAGGAACATCATTCGTTTCACAAAAAAAGAAAGAAAGAAAGAAAGAAAGAAAGAAAGAAAAAAGGAAAAGGAAGAAAAAAAATTTACATGTGTGTGGCACTCTGGGGAGATTATTTTTGGTTCCCAGGGACAAAGTATTTCCATGTCCACATCTGACCTGAAAATGGCTAACTAGGAAAGCATGAACTGGTTGGCTATCCATGTGACAAAGGAAGCCTTAAACACCAAACAGGTCTCTGGGACACCCCAAGAAGATGGAGACCAGCCACTATTCCATACCCCACAGTGAAGTGCAAAAGGAGTCTCCAGGTCAAGCTTCTGCATATATATGAAGGGCCCAATGTGTGTCCAGTGCTACATATATAGATATTGTATACATGTCACACTGAATGCTTGGAAGGAGGAGATAAAGCACACACATTCCCCAACATATCTTAGATGAAAACTGGGACATATGGCCAAGCAATAGTGGTCAAGATGGCAAAAGTTACTAATGAGGAAGAATAGATGGGAATGTACACCTACTTCACTTTCATCCCCATCCTCAGGTCTTTCAGTCACTGACAGTGATCTCAGAATAATCTTATTCCAATCAGATTAAATACATAGAAATAACTAGGTAATTATAAACCAAACTTGCCTTTTGTATTGAAATTTAATTGAATGCAGGCTTTGTAATTATAAGCATTTACTCCTTTGAACTTGTGTTCTTTTGAATAAATGTTTCAAGGCTGTGTTGAAGTTTTAGACATTTTGTGTCACTTGTAGTTTAAACTTAGTTCTGGGTGACAATAGTCCTTTGGAGAGGAAAAAGATGTGAAGAGAAATGTGAAACACAAGAACTTTCCACACTAACGCTTGTATGTGGTTCTAAACAGAGATGTGTGTCAGCTTTTCAGCATCTTCATTGCAGCTTTTCAGCATCTCCCACTCCTTCTGAACTGGGAAAGCTCAATGGGTGCTTTTACAATTTTTGTTTTATTTTGTGAACTAGATCAAAGGTTTGTTTATGCCATCTGCAGGATATCAATTGAATTACTCTTAGATCCCTGAGCAGTAAACATTTTATCAGTCTATTAGTAATATTTACATCCCAGCTAGTCCTCCCCCCACAACAAACTTTGATTTTTCTTTTAGTGAAAAGATGAAAAAAGCTTTGGATAAGATGCAAAGAAGTATTTAAGGTATGCCCAAGGCTATCAAGTTCTGCTTGCCCAGTGGGACTTTTGGCGTTTCTCTCTATTTTGAATGGCAGACTCCCACGCTGTAACACAAAGGGTTTTTGACACTTCTGTCAGTTTGCAAAAATATTTGGCATACATCATGGGGAACTGTGGTCTGTGAAACATGCATTCAAAGCCCTTTTAGGCATGTGGATAGTAGAGCATAGTGATTTGGATCCAGGCCATCAAAGCAAGAATCCATGAAGCACGTGTACTTGAATAACTATAGTTATGATAAGGGCTCACTGTACTCTGCTCATCAAATGTTAAAATTCTGCCTAGATCTGTGTCCTGCATAAATAAATAAATTGAGAATATTAGCATATAATTCTGTTGCTAGTGCTGAAATTGTGTGGCTTATGTGGCTTTGCATGGGTTGGAAAAGCCCTTAAATTAGGTGTGGGAATCATGTAGTCCTCCGGATGCTGCTGGACTGTAACTCCTAGCATTCCTTACCGTTGACTACTCTGGCTAGGGTTTCTTGGAACTTCAGGCAAACAACACCTGGAATGCATGATTGCCACCTGGACTTAGTTATGATATATATAGGCTGTTAAACAGATTTGCATATCTGTTAGAATTGGATGCATTATTAGAGTACTGTCACATGAGTGAAGACATGGCCACTGGGATTCCTAGACATCTTCACTCCCATAGTACCTTCTGCAGAAGATGGTACTGCAAGCTTTCAGTCTAAGAACACATTAAAATTAACTGATGCATTAAAATCATCCACAGAAACATAAATGCATAATGTTCTCTTAGAAACGAAGACACATTCCACATGCCTGAAATAGCAATCATGGAAAGCTAGGTAATTATTATGATGAGGATATTAATAGCAATAGCAATGGCAAACCTTCTCTGAAGAAACTTGCCAAGAAAACCCTATGATAGATTTGACTTGTTGTTGTCATAAATTGTAAATGACTTAAAGGCAAACAACACCACACATAACCACATGCTCCTCCCTGCCACTCAAGAAGCAAAATTCCACACCAAATGCCTCATTGCTGACCAACTTGGAAATAACAAGATCGGACAACAGATTTGGTTTACAAAATGGGCCATTTATTTAAATTACCTTATTTATCTGTTTTTCTACAAGATCTGCAAAATGGCAGGAGCAACCTAGTGCAAGAGCAGCTAAGGCCCATCATCTGTTTCACAGACCACCACCTCAGCTTCCCCAGGGCAAAACACCTGAGCCCCATGAATAACCCATAGTTGGGTTGCTCCCCAGCCAGCTCGCATCAAGAACACCAACCTGAGATTTCCTCACATAACTCACAGGACTGAAGTAAGTGTTTATATCCCACATCAGCCCCAAGGAAGGTCTCTTTCACTATGCCTTTAGTCACATGACCTAAAGAGGCAGTTCCAGAGACCTAACCTGCACCCCAAGGCCAGGGATTTGTAAACAATTCCAACATTACTTTTCATTGCAGCACAAATGTCTTCCATATCATTTTCAAGGAACACATTACCCATCCTTGTTTCTCACTAAATTTCAAAGCATCCTGCTATTTAGTCAGAATCATGTGTCTCAGAATTCTAGACTATTGTACATACTACCCAGAGTTGGATGAATTGTGCCTTTTGGGGGCAGAAAACTTTCAGAATGATAGAGAACAGATTTTGAGTATCATTAATTCTTGCCATGCAAGAATACAGTGTCCACTTGCTATAGTGTTAAATGAAGAAATTCAAACCTATGAAAGGATCTTGCCTGAGTTCACTTGGTTTGCTGAATACATGCATGTTGAAGCAGTATAGTGTTGGAATAGTACAACCGTGCAACTGGTCTCTAGTATGAACAGCAATTAGTGCCTTATAATTCAGAGGGGTGGTTCATATGATTTATCCCCTAGTTTGTTTTAGAAACAGAAATTGTGGAAGCCCACACAATGGGATGTACTCAGTACCAATTCCTGCACTGGTACCACAATCTCCCTGTAATTTTTCAGAGCCATTAGGACCTCTAAAGCTGAATGCCCCACATCCTTCATCTTCTACAATTTTAGATATTGCCATTCTTCTCTAAATGGCCTAAGAAAAACAATGGCAAAATTATCTCACGTTTTCCTACTGATTTGACGAGTCTAATAATAAATTTCTCTTTCATCTAATACAATCTGATTAACTGTATCTGTGAGGATGTTATCAATGACAGAGCCTCACTTTCAGAGTCCTGCAGCAATTTATCCTGATGGTATTGTATTATTCTTTGTACTTTACCATGCCGTCTTTAAGGTTTCTCTCTCCTGCCCTTCCAGCTTTAGTTATGGAAGGACATTCCAAGCTCCTGATATAATCACTTCAGCCATGTGTTTGAAGTCCCTATTAAGAAGTGTTTAAAACCTGTTATCAATTACTCAGATGGAAACCATATTGAACTCAGAAAGAAATATCTTCTGCAGTATGTTGTTCAGAGTGAAAGGAAAAAGTTAGTGTGGTGATCGTAACAAAAGCTTCAAAGCTAAGGAAAATACACCCAACCAGACATCCTAAGTGTAGCTGAGGTTCTTTTAAGTAGATTGATGTCAAAAAAGAACAGGACCTAGTTCCAGCATCACATTTTGTATTGGTGGAAAGTTTTGCATGGCTGGATAATCATGGGATCATTCACACAGGATAAGCAAACCATACTACTTGTTTATAGAATATGAGATGTAAGAATGTGTTTTGGATAATGAGCATTCATGGGTTGACTGATTCATTTTTTTAAATAAAATTTAAACTAAAGCTTGAAAAAAAAACAATGTACAAGGTTTGCATATTTTATGGGGGTTTTTTTTGGGGGGGGGGGATATAAAAAAATATTTCCCTGCTGACGTTATCACATGGGAGGAATTTCTCTCAATTTCGAAAGAAATGCAAGTGGGGCCAATTCAGAATTGAGTGAATTCGCTAGTTCAGCTAATTTACGTGATTGCGTATTGACTCCGCATTGAATTCGGAAATGCCCAAAATTGCCTCCCAGTGCCCAAAATTCCCTGTGATAGTTTCTCATGCAATAACATGAAACCCCACGACTGTGTTCCCACCAGCCAGTATGGCTGTAACAATCAGAAGCAAGACCTCTGTCACAAATCCTCACCACAGCTTCACTGGCTAATGGGATGGGTGCGGGAAACATCATTTGAACAGACCTCCTTCTACCAATCTGACTGCTGCCTGGTAAATTGGGCTAGAGGTTTCTCGTTTTCTGTGTCAAATCCCTCACTGGCAGGAGAATTTTTTTTAATGAATAAATAATAGAACCTTGATAGTTTAACACTGGAGAATGCAAACAAAGAAATACCTCCATTTCAGCAGTGGAGAAGTAAATGACAAGTGTTTTCAGATACAATTACCTGTTGTTTCTGGTTTCTAGTAAAAGCGTATATAGGCTTTCCTCAGAAAGATCTGGATTGCAAGCATGCAATCTGCTTTGCTTTTTATTCAGTGTGGTGTGACAGAGACATCCAGTCACAACTAGTTTCCCTGGTCACAGCCAGAGCAAACAAAAATCTGTCTTTGTTCTAGATATTGTACAATGGGAGAAAAAGAGAGTTGACTCATATTACTGAGGTAAATAGTCAGCAGGCTATGCCCCAGAAGTAGCCAAGGAAACAACAGCAATATAACAAAGATTAATTTAAAAAGCGCTGAGGTAACTGTTGGCTGGTTTACCATTCCTTCAAAACAGCAAGATAAACAGAGGAGAAAACATTTCTTTTCTTGGAAGTTGTGGTATCCTTTTTAGCTAAATTAGGTTTAGAATAGGGTCTCAAATTCCCCAGAGCAGGTGGTAACAGGTTTTAGACTTGAAGGTTTCTAGCCAAGGAAGGTGTTTCAGGGTTATGATTGGGTTTAGTTATTGATGTTTCCACCAGGCAAATTGGATAAATGTGCATGTCCGTAGTTTCATATTCCCCTTTTGCCACCATCACTGCCTCCTCAGACAGATAACATAGGGGTGATCTAGACGGTCCCAACCCGCCCCCAGACGCAGTGGGATGGGGCCGAGGCTGCCATACCAGCAGCCTCAGCAGCCACATTGCACTGCTTCTGGAGGCCGCAGGGAAGTGGCAGTTTGCAACTGCCAGCTGAATGGACCTCCTTCACCCAACTTGGTTTTGGAAGGAATTCATGATCATGGCAACAGCGCCACAATTGTGACTACACAGTGCTCGTGAATATGGATCAGTTACAGATCTATAATTCAAGGTTATGCAACCATAATTGTAATACTTTGTTTTGTTATTGATATTTTAGCCTTTGTTGCCATGACCTGTCAGCCTGGGAGTTGAAACCTCCATGCAGCAAAGGGCCAATGTTGTATCCACTCACTGTCTGGCAGCAGAGTCCTAAGACTGGCTCACACTGGCAGAGACTGGCTTATTACACTGGTACAAGATCTTGTGGCATAAGCATAATTCATTAACTTTCAACTCCTCCCACTTGTGACCAAATGTTACCTCTAAGAAGTTATTTGAAAATAAATGCTAGTGCCACTGAAAGCTAGTGGGACTTACTTCTGTGTATGTATGAAATCCAAGGCTTTTTCTTAGCTCTATTCCCTGCACAGCATCTTAGCAGACAATAGAGAGGTCTGTTGTTGTTTGCTGCCCTTGTATCGACCTTGATTCATGGTGACCCTGTGGATGAGATATCTCCAAGAACCCCCTATCCTCTTCCTTTCTGCTCAGGTCCTGCAGGCTCAGGTCCACAGTCTTCCTGGCTAAGTCTAGTAATTGAGCTTGTGGTCTTCCTCTCTTATTGCTGTCTTCAACCTTTTCTAGCATCATTTTCTAAAGAGTCTTTACTTCTCATGGTGTGCCCAAAGTATAACAACCTCAATTTAGGCCTGAAATAGATGGGCAGATGGGGACAGCTTCCAGCTGCTACAAGGGCATGACCTTTAGATGATGCATGCCCCTGGTGCAGCCAGAAGACACCCTGGGGCCACCCCAGGGCCACCTAAGGCAGCCCAAAAAGGAGTGGATGTTTGCTACTTCTTTCTATGGTCCATCTGGGACCATGGCAGCAGGCACCCTCGAGGCTGTGGCTTTTGGTCACCATGGCCTTGTGGCGATTGGGCCAGGAGGCGGCTTCTGGCTGCTTCTTCCTGCCCATCTGTTTTGACCCATAGTCATCCTGGCTTCCAGGGAGAGTTCAGTCTTAATCTGTTCTATGATCCATTTGTTTGTCTTTTTGACTGTGCAACTATCTTCTCCAGTACCACATTTCAAATGAGTTGATTTTCTTTCTCACAGCTTTTTTTGCTGTCCAGCTTTCACATCCATACATGGTGATGGGGAATATAATGGTTTGGAGATTCTAACTTTTGGACTTGGTTGTGTATCCTTACTCTTTAGGATATGGTCTAGTTCTAGCTGTCATTTCTATTCCTTGTCTTATTCTGATTTCTTGATTGCCATCTCCACTCTGATCAGTGTTAGAGCCAAGGTATGAGGATTCTTTCACTTTTTCTATCAAATTCATGCACTTCTTCCATAGTTGATATTTTTGTTAAAGAGATTACATAGGAGCAAATTCTCTGAATGTAGGAATTACATTGAAGTAAACATGTATTTTCAATCATGGAATTCATTTATTTAAAAATAAGAACCTAATAAAAGAAATGGCAGAGAAGACCCTTTGAAATAGATGTTGCTACAAGTAACACATGAAATCAATAGCCATATTTTGTTCTTTAATTATGGAATCTGGTGTTCATAGGCATCTGTACAGTGTTTAAATGGAAGGAATCGACTGCTCCTTTGATTCTCTGCTTCCATTAATTTTTGAGGTTGTGTAGAAACAAAGATATTAGGCAAACATTAAGTTGCTATTTTCTCCATTTGATTTGATTTGTAACACTCCCACATAGTGTTCAATTGTTTTTGGTCAATGAATTAAGTCTTGGTGATGATTTATACACCATTTGTCTGGAGAAGGAACTTCCTGGTTCATTGTTTTGAGTACAAAGTAGAAAGCATCCCATTTCTGTCCCACTAAAATGAATCAGAAATTTAGAGGTGTAGTATATCTATGCTTGGCAATCATCCCTCACTTCAAAGATAGGTGTTCATGATATTTCTAACTCAAATTGTATTTAAAATTTGTCCACCCATACTTCATTTATAAACGTTTTTGGCAATTAGTGCAGGAATTCGACATATATTGGACAGTACAGCATCAAGCTACAAAATCTGAGTGGCATTGTGAAGCATTTAAAAGTGGAACAGAACATTTTGAGTCTTAAGAAAGGTCCTGGCAAGGCCCTGTACAGCTTGGACATCATGATAATTTGGGAGAAGGGCAACATAGATAGCGAGAAACCCAGAGAATTATCATGCAGGCTTATTCATCCTCCTTTCCTGCATACAACACTGGCCCATTGGATTAGTAACAGAGGTGAGCAACACCCCCCTACAGTCATTCATGTCAAGGGACTACCTTTACCTTTACCTTTATGATGACAAAACACATGCCCCAAAGAAGCAATTGTAGTTGGAGTGAATTTATATTGCCCTACATAGCTTGGGTCCAGATTACTGTACTGGAAAGACAGCATCTCCTCATACAAACTACTGTGAGCTTTCAGCTATTCAGAGGAGGGCTTTCTTTCGCTCCCACCAACTTTGCAGGTGTGATTGGTGAGGGACTCAGGAGACAGTCTTCAAAAGACAGTAGGCTATGGAACCTTAGGCCTTTTGCATTTTAATTATGGTACCATAGTGTGTATGGAATGTCATGTGCTGTATTTTTCAACCTTCTATTGAAATTATGTTTTAAAGATGTTATAGTGTTATCTGTTTTAAATAATTTATTAAATAATAAATAATATTGTTCTTGAATTCTTTTTTAACTTTTGTAAATTAATGTTTTTCTTGAACTTTTAAAAAAGTGACTTTATGCCATCTTGAATCCCCTCTTGGGAGAAAGTCGGATATAAATTCAATAAAGTAAATATATATATATATATATTGTTATTTTAATCTTCTTTTTGTTTGTGCCTTTGTCATTTCTGACTTATGGTAACCCTAAGAGAAACCTATCATGAGGTTTACTTGGTAAAATTTGTACAGAAGGTGGTTTGTTTTTGCCTTCTTCTGAGATGGAGGGTGTATGACTTGTCTAAGATCACCCAGTTGGTTTCCATGGCTGAACAGGGATTGGAACCATGGTCTCCAAAATTGTACTCCAGCACTCAGACCACTACACCACAAGGACTCTGTACCTAGGGGTGTAATTTTTCATGATTTTTCTTCTGAATGAATAATTTTAATAATTTTCTTCTCACTGGAAGAAAGTCTTCAAAAACTACACAGTCTTCAATTGACTATTCACAATTTGGGAGTTATTCTTCACTAAATTTGCTTGTCGTATTTCTGCTCACAAAACAGTATTTTCTCTTTTCTCTGACACTGTAAAGGGTTTTCTTCAGTCTCAAAATGGATACTTCAAAAACAATAGTTCTTCAGGTAAAAATTCAGAAATGCAAAAAATTTTTATGTTAGCAGATGGAAAAATCAGTTGGTACTGATAATAATTGTGAATTAAAAAAAACCCCTTTGCTGTATGGAACTCTCAAATTAAAAAAAAAATTGGGAAGGAAAAAAGCCACACGTTAGGTGCAAACTAATAGATTCTAAAATCAATGGTGGCTGTGATCTTCTTGATTTGGAAACATACTATCAAACCAATGTACTTTCCTATGCCATAGTCTGAATCAGATTGAAGAACAAAAAGGTACTGAACCTCATATAATCATAGAATCGTGGAGTTGAAAGAGACTATCTCCAACACTTGCCATGCAGGAACTCTCAATCAAAGCATTCCCAACAGATGGTCATCAAGCCTCTGTTTAAAGACCTCCAAAGAAGGAGACTCCACTACACTCCGAGGAAGTGTGTTCCACTGTCAAACAGCCCTAACCGTCAGGAAGTACCTCAAAATGTTGAGGTGTAATCTCTTTTCCTGTAGATTGCATCCATTGTTCTGGGTCCTGTTCTTTGGAGCAGCAGAAAATAAGCTTTCTCTCTCCTCAATATGACATCCTTTCAAAGATTTAAACAAGGCTATCATATCACCTGTTAACCTTCTCTTCTCCAGGGTAAACATCCCCAGCTCCCTTAGTCGCATTATCACATTATCATTTCAAATGAACATGGGAAGAGATCAGAAATATGTTCTACAAAGGAATGCCAGAGTGGGCTCTCCCCAGGACCCCCCCCCCTTTTTTTTTGTTTGGAAGAAGCAACAAAGATAAAAAAAATGACTAAGATATAAAGATCTAATAAAGAAGAAAAATTGAAATGCATGGGAGATGAACATATTGCAAGAAATCAAAGAACTGAAACTAAAACATAATTAGTTTCTACAAAATCAACTACAACAAAGATTTTTAAAAGACCTAGAAGAAGGATGTGCAAAAATACAAAATGAATGAGACATTATCTTGGACAAAAGTGAGGAGAAAACAATCTCTAAATCGTATAATCCCTTGTTGGAAAGGAAATTAGAGAAAGATGCAATAAAACAATTTATGATTACATGAGCAAAAGACATAGGCAGACTACTTGATTTAAAAGCTGGCATTCAGCAAGAATCAAGACTTATCAATTCACAGCTTGCCAAAGAATTCATGAAAATATCTTAAGATGGCTTACTGCTGGCATTTGACATCAGAAAGAATTGGGAAAAAATATGTAAACAATTCAAGAAACTGCTGGAAATGTGGAAAAACCAAAGGTTTATGGATTCATATATGGCAGTACTGCTCAAAACCAAAGAGATTTTGAAAAATATCTACAACACCATATGTAAGATTCTAAAAATAAACTACAAAATAACCGCAGAGGTATACCTGTTAAATATGATAGATAAAATAAATAACATCCAAGCAAAAAAACAGTAGGAAAAAAATACTATATATGATCTCAATAGCGAGAATTAATTTTGCTAAAAAATAGAAAAATGAAAAAAATCCCAGACACAGATGAATGCTTATAGATACATTAGAAGCTATAGAAATGGATATGCTTACATGCTCAATTAACAAAAAAATCTGTAGGGAAAAAATAGAAAAAGATCGCAAAGTACTAATAAAATTCTTCAAAACCAGCTGGAAATGAATAGAAACAAGGAATGGTCAAACATCAAAAAATATGATAAATAACAAACATCAAGTTCTCAACATAACTGAAGGTAGCAGAAAATACTGAAAGAATACAATATTAAGTACAGAAGTCAATAAGCATGTGAAACTATGTCATATCTTACAGGGAAACTCAACGAAGTTATATAGGAAGAAAATAATTAAAAAGAAGGAATATAATTAAACCAACAATTAATATTTTTGTTAAAATAACTTATAGTTTAGATTAGATGAAGAAAGCAGAAATTTGTGTAATATATGTAACTCACTTATTATACTTAAAATATGTAGTAAGCAATCTTTCAATAAAATAATAATAATAGTAATAATAATAATAATAATAATAATAGAAAAATCAGCTGGTACTGTGAAAGGTATGTAGTTGCCATGACCCTGATCTTGCACTGAAAAGGGCGGCAGCAGGCCATTCCAAAGAAGTGGTCTGTTTAGCCCCTGAGTCAACCCATTCCAGCTCCTGGAACAAGTCTACCAGAAGACCATGATCAACAGTATCAAAAGCAGTGGAAAGATCAAGTAAAACAAGTTCTATATTCATCAAAGTGGGAATAAAAGAATGTCTGGATAATAATGATTGGTTAAGAGAAATTTAGTATTGTAAGGAAACTGATAAGTTAACACAACTGATAAAAATGAGACCCTTAGAAAAATTCAGAAAAGAATGGGGGTCCTCTGTTGTTGTTGTTGTTGCATCTTAGGCAGCTTATCAGAAGGGATTCTGAACTCTATGTGCTCATGCCCAAAGATATGTCATGAATATAACCTTGTAAAAACTGTATAGGGCGGGCTTTTATACTACTATGTTGCTTTTAGATATCAACCCTGAAACAATATATAATGTTGCCAGATCCTGTGCACATGCAGTTAAAATTTGCCAGACAATGACCTCCACAGCAGACTAGTGCCAATTCTGTCTCGCTATACTGAAGCTGTGCAAACCAAAAGAATATTTTCAATACTGTTTTAAATACCATTTTTAATACTGTTCGCCTCCTTTTATTCTGTAACCCTTTTTTATCTGTGTTGGTCTATGTAATATTCTGTTCTAGGGCCTGGCTTATGGGAGATGAAAGAGTATTTGAGGGGTGTTGGGGGCTTCAAAAAGAGGTTTGAGGGTTGCATATGCCACAATTTCCCTACCTCTGGTCTACATAGAATTTTTTCCCTCCCTTAAAATTTTTTAAGGGCAGAACACATTGCTAGAAGAGAGAAGGAAGTATATAAACATTTCCTACTTTTCACTTGAGGAAAGAAGAGAAAATGTGAGAAATCTTTGTACTTTGAGTGTTAAAGATAACCACTTGATCATACATTTTGATCTGAAGATTTCTCTTTGTCCATTCTGATTGCCTCATGTCATGATTCCAAAAGCAAATATTCAATATCGTATATTACGGGAGCCACCTGGTGGCTAGAAAGCACTGATACAATATCTGTGCATGTTTAAAACAAGGATCTGGGAATCATTCCACTTTTGATCTGCTCACTTTCATAGGTCTACACACATCACCATTCTGTTCTGTTTCCACAACATTTAGATGTGCCTGAAAATTAGCTCTGAAGTTATATTAAAATATTTTCAAAAGTTTTCTTTCTCTAAATATTAATTTCTTAACTGTTATCCAACACGTTATGCACTGCTGGCAAGGAATTTGGATGCTATGTACATGCAAACTCCCCCCCCCCCCTCTGTTCTTCTTCCTCCAGTGCTATTCCTCCTCATGTGAATCCCCCACTCTTTCAATACCTGCATCTAAGCACCTATATGCAGTCTCTCCTCCTTATATTAACATGACAGACTTCAGCTTTCTCTCTGTGCCCTCTAAGGTCTAAGGATTGCTTTTACCACAGCCTCTAGCTATCTCTACCAAGGGTCTTGTTTCTCTATTGCTGCTGGCAAGTGGAAAACAGTAGTTTTAGAAGTTGGATTTCAATCAATGAGAGGAGCTTTCAAGTCCAACCCTCAACAATTTCCACCAAGAGGATGATTACTCTCCTGTTACTAGCAGTGGGGAAATAGAACTCTCTGAAGTGAGATAGTTCTGCATATGCATATCCTTATCCTTATTCTTATCCTGCTTTCCCCCTGAAATTGGGGCCTAATTACCACTATGGTTTAAATCGGATCATGATTCAAATTGATCCGGTTTAAATCACCATGGTTCCCACTTAATTTGAATTGCTGAAGTGATTCAGAAAGGGAGGGGGCATGGTTTTACTCATTTGACCCACCTAAAAAAGATTCTGGTAAAATGGGGTGTTTTTTGGAGTGAATCTATTTATTTGGAAATAAATCAATTCAGCCCAAGTGGGAACCAGGCGGATTCGAATTGGATTCGAATCTGCCCTGGTTCCCACTGGCAGCAGATTTTCCCTGGCCTCTCCACCCCCAGCCCAGCCTTGGCTCCTGACAGGGCTCAGTTGCAATGGCTTGTCCCATCACTGACCTCTCCTGGCCTGGCCCAGCCTCCTGTTTTCTTTGGCTGCTGACCGGCTTCCCTGTGGCCTCCTTCTGTTTCTTGCACCGGTTTCAGGAATGTTCCCCAGCTTCAGGAAACAGAAGGAGATTGCAGAGAAGTCAGGGAACCTGGGAAGGAGGTCGCAAGGCTTCCTCAGCTTCTCTATGACCTCCTTCCCAGCTTCCCCAGCTGTGGGAAAGAGAAGGAGGTTGCAGGGAAGCCAGTTAGCAGCTGGTAAAGAGGCTGGGCTGGGCCAGGATAGGTCAGTGATGGGCCGGGCCATTGCAGCTGCTCCCCGTTACCTGAACTGATTCCTGAAAGTGGTGCAAACATAGTGGGACCCATGCCAGGACTGGAACCAAATGAAGAATTTGGATCCAGAACCAGACTCTAAGATAAGTGGGAATTAGGCCCAAGATACAAACCAGCTACAATTAAAATATACAATTAAAAATATACAAAAGTACACATTAAAAAAGAATTAAACTAGTACAAGATGAAAACATCACTCTTTAAAAGAATAAAATACAATCAAAAGATAAAAGCACCTAAGAACAGCACATATTAAAACATTTAAAACACTAAAACACATTGAAAAATTAAAAATAAATCTGTATAAGGGTAAACGTTTTTCCTTTGACAAGATTGTCTAGTCATGTGTGACAGTAGGTAGCAGTACTCATCTCCGTTACTAAGATGAGGGAGTCAGCGTTATCAAAGACGTCTCCATGGTCATGTGAACAGCATGAATAAATACCAAGGTGCACTGAACATTGTTACTTTCTCACCAACATGATCCCTATTTATTTACTTGCACTGTTACACATTTTCAAACTTCTACGTTGGTAGAAGCTGGGACTAGTGATGGGAGCTCACTTTGTCATGTGGTACTTGGGTCTTGAACTGCTGACCTGCTGATCTTGCAATCATCAGAGTCAGCATCTTAATCGCTAAGCCACCATGTCCCTATATATACTCTTAAAACTTCAAAACCAGCACCATGCAGCATCAAGAGCCCAACCTCAACTGTTGTGAAGGGTGGCAGCGCAAAAATGTTTTAACGTGCCACTGGAAGGAGAACAATGACGGGAAAATCTTGGCCTCTCTGGGGAGGTAGTTCCAAAATCTGGGAGCAGCCACCAAGAAGGCCCTCTCCCTTGTTCCCACCAGCAAGCATGAGAAGGTTGTGGGACATAGAGGGAGACCTCTCCAGATGATATTAAAACCATAATGGTTTCATACAGTGAGATACAGACATTCAAATAAACTGGACCCAAGCCATATAGGGCTTAATAGGTCAAAACCAGCACTTCAGATTGTACCTGGAAATGGACTGTTGCAACAAGCGAGTTGTGTGCTCCCTGTAGCAGCTCCAGTCCACAACCTGGCTGCAGTTCTTTGGGCCAACTGAAATTTCTGAACACTTTTCAAAGGCAGCCCCATGTAGAGCACATTACAATAATCCAAAATGGGATGAAACCAAGGCATGTACCACCGTGGTTAGATCTCACTTCTCCAGGAACGGGCACAGTTGGCGCATTAGCTTTAACTGTGGAAAAGCGCTTCTGGTCACCCCTGAGAACTGGGCCTCCAGGCTCAGTGCTCAATCCAGGAGTACTCTCAAACAGGAAACCCCTACTTACCCAACAGGTTAGGGATCGGAGCACAATTAAAAAGCAGAAGTGATTGAAAAAGTGTAAGCCTGTAACCCCCTCTTGTTGTGTCTTCATTTATTTATGTGACCCACCCACCATCCCACACTCCAGTGTTAGGTAGGATTCCCCTCTATTACCTTTTTTTTTTTTTGCCTGAATCTATTCAGACTTGTGGCCAAGTCCTGAAGTTGTGTCAATAAATAGGTCTCCTTTGGTAGGTAGAGTGGGGAGAAGATATTAGATCAGTGTACACCTTGGCACCCCATTGTAAGATGACCCATGCCTTCATGGAACATGAGACTGGGAGGTGTGGGTATGGGAAGGAGACAGCTCTTTGGGCTGATCTGGGATTTACTCCCTCTTAGAAAGTTTAGTGACTTGGAAGGGAGATCATCTTCCAAAGATGATTGGCTGAGGTAACAACCAATCCCATTTGAATTACCTTGGGGGTCTGGTGTTTCACCCAAGGAATAGCTGGGAAGGTGTAATAATAGCTGGGAAGGTGCAATCTGAACTGGACCTGCACCAGGTTGTTCCCCCTTGTTTATCAGTTTGTTTACTCTCAGGCCTCAGACAGTTAAATAGCATATAGGTTAATAAAATGGTCCTTGTTTAATCCAACTAATTGTATCTGGTCTTGTTTTTTCATGGTTGGTCAACACTACTGTTTATTGAATACATTATATTATACTGTATATTGTATTATAAGCAGAAATACTGTACAATAATACTGTAGGTGATACACTGCCCATAGTCTCAGAAGCAACACAGAATGAAAGAGCAAAGGAGGTGTAGAGTAAAAAAGAGGGGGGGGGGGAGGGAAGGTGCCCAGCTCGGCTCACTCAGTTGCAAGTGAGTTTCTGTAGTGCCCTTTCTCTCTCTCAGTGCACTTTGCAAACAGCACGTGCACATGTGTGTGGTCAAGCAGTGGAAAAATGAATCTCTGTATGAAGAAGAACTGTCAATGTTCTGCTGTTTCCACACTAGCAGATAACGTAGTGACGTTCCATTAATTCAAGGAGATGTATGGTCTTTCTGTAAGCAAACCTTGGGACCATGTGCATCTAGGTGTGCATGCAGTCCCAAGTGAGCCTCATAGGCAGAAAGAACTGATGAAAGAGTAAATCCTTCATTGAAGGTAAATCTATGATTTACAGGCTTTGAAAGAGTTGAGTCATCAAAAAGTAAATCATTTAAAGGACGGGGAAGCCTGTGTGTATGTAAACCTCTCCCAATCCTCAATGATCTTGCTTCTGAGATTACTGTCTTTGTGCCATGTGTAGCAATGGACTAAGTAGGGGGGCAGCCAGGGCTCTGAGGCCTTTTGCTTCCCTCCCCTGGTTCAAGGAGTCTAGACTGAGATTGCTGTTCCTATGCTGCTTAATGAGAGGCCAGTGGCTTCTGTGTCAGTGATGCAGTGAATCTGCTCCATGTTTCAGTCCATACTTCAAAGGAAAGATCCCTTGGGTTATCCAGTTGGTGAAAATAATGCAGGTGGAATCTGGATTGAATCTTTGTTGTTCACATGCATTTCAAGTGCATCCAATTAAGTTTGAGGGGGGCTGTTAACAAATCCGCTTAACCCAGGGTAATGAATGTCAGATTCCCCCCTCCATATTTTTCTAAAAGATTCAGATTCGAGGCTCTGTGAATAACTTGTGCCAATAGACTTGAGATAAAACTGCATGCTTTGAACACTACTTAGAATACATTTGCATAATCTACTCCATCTTTATTTGAGTGCTAACACATGTGAGCAACTGAACTCACAGAGATGTGCATAGATGTGATTCCATAGTGTGAATAACAAACCCAGAATGCATGAGTGAGATTACTTACATAGTCATGCTGAAAACAACAACGTGTGAATGACCCCTTGGAACTCTACCACCTTATAATTTCAGGACCTTGGACAGCCCCTTTAGTTAACCTGAGAACAGATCCAATATACCACTGCCATGATAGACTGTCCACTCATGCTGTGAATATTAGTCTTTGAATGCTAGACACCCCCCCAACTGCCCCATTGGGAATCATTGGGGAATTGGGTGAGGGCCCCAGTTGTCATGCTAAAGATCTCTTATCTGACTTGAAAAATGTAGGTTGTGAACTTCTCATAGAAAGTCAGGATAGTCACCTGTATGCATTTCTTCACAGCACAGGCCATGCAACCTTTGGGTTGAAACTCAGTTAACCACCGTGGGATGTCAGAATGTCAAAAAACAGAAATGTTAATTAGAGATCTTATCGTGATATTTTATTTTTATATATGCTGAAAAATGAAACAGCTGAAAACCCTTCAAGTTTTAAGCCCTGACTAGTACAGTTTGCATATGAGAAAACTTTTAAAAGCACAAATCATGTGCACACAGAGAAATGAAAGTGATTCAATTTATGTGAAAGATTTTTTTCTTCTGAAATAATACAAAACATAATGTGTTTCAGGGTTTTTTTAATGAGAATATCTTGGCCAGGGATATGAGGAACTGGAATCCACAGAAAACATTTCACAATTATTTATTCAATATTATTTTTTAAAAATGTGGGAAACATGATTATTTGTATTGAGATTTTATTTCTGCTTGTGATTCACCATTATTAGCTGTGTATAAATGTTTGATATAATAATTTTATTGTTTTTTCTCATAATATTCCCCTAGAGGGCAGTATAACTTCAAAAGTGCTGGAATTTTATTATTCAAAGATTCTTTTCATGTTAACCTTGCTGCAGGTTTAGATGGTATTACACTATTTTGTAGAACTTTACATATATAACAGCTAGGGCCTAAATGACTAATGTTTTTAGAGAAAGTTTTAAAACGATATAAGTGTTCTAGGCAACTTAAAATTCTCATTAGAATTGTATTAACTGTGTGCATATTTCATTTTGACACACAGGTCGGCTTACCACAATTGTTAAGAATAACAACAATTTTATATTAAAATATAGATTAATCTCACTTGAAGAGTTTACAATAAAAGGAGAGTGAATAAACTGTGTTTGTATTGTATGTGTACCCACTCACTTGGGACATGGCCATGTACATATTTATCTGAGAGTATTACTGCTTTTTAAATATTACCTGATAAATTTAAGTCCCACTTTTCAAAGGAGCAAGCTCCACTTAATGGAATGGGATTTGTCTTTCAGTAAACTAGAATAGATTTGGGTTGTAATTCCTTTTAATATGGTATGACTAGGAGGAAGGGATGCCACAGCCATGTCTATTTCCAGCTCATAGTCTTTACTGGCCATTTGTAGAACTGGAAAGAGATCATGTCATCCTGAAGTACAGCAGGCATAAGATCCTGCTCTGTCAGTTGAGTCAGGACAGAACACATAGGAAAAGATATTTATACCAGGTCCAGCCAATCCAGAGATTTCATATTATTTGACAATAACAGGTGTTGATGTTTTACAAATCTGTATACCTTGGAATCCAAAAGGGCTGTAAACCTTGAGCAATCTATAACATCTAATTAGCCATTGACTTTTGAGGTCTCCCCTTTTAGATGTCTGCTTCCCTAATTTGTTTTAATAATTGTATGTGAGCCCTGGTTATTCCAAGCTAACAAGCACAATCAAAGTTGTTTTTATCTGTTTCTTCTCAGTTCCTCTTACTAGTTTAGGAATGTGTTAAACATCCATAAGCTTCTGTGTTTGGTTTGCAAGTAGTCAAGTGTCAGATCCAGATGAGCATTGATTGATAGTCAGGAAAGCCAAAGTAATGTAGGAAAATAAAATAAATAACAAAATAAAAGGGAGGATGGGTTACTATCCAGGGGTTGCAGTCAAAGGGGTCAGAGGAATATAGTTTAGGATAAACAACAGTTAAACTTGCAGAAACAAAAACTTTAGGCTTTGTTCAATGCAGACAGGTTCAGCACAGACAGATTCAAATTATAGGGAAGGGAAGGAAAATTCTAGGGACCGTATTATATGGCACTATTTTGGCACTATAGTTTTGCTTTAATTGCCTTGGTTCTATCCTATGGTAGCCTGTGATTTTTAGTTTAGAGAGGGACATTGAATTTCTCTGCCAGACCTTTCCTAGATTTGTGATTATATGTGTGCAAATGACAAGGAGATATTAGGTGTGCAGGCCTGGTCTCTGCTTCTAAATGCATAGCATAGCTAAAATAAAACAAGAGACAAGGAGGCAACTCAGCTGGTATCCTAGAAAAAAAAAAGCAGAAATTGGAGAGTGACCTCCATCAAGATTTGCTCCTTCAAGAAATTAGAAGTTATCAATGAATATTTGGAACATAGTCAACCCACCAGGTTCTGCAAACAGACTGTCAGTCTTGATTCTTGTATTCAAGACTCAGTAATGGAGGAAATACCATATAAAGATATCATATGGGCAGGAGGCCAAAACTGTCAGTCTTGGCTTTCTCATGGAAGGCAGAATGAGAGACAAACATTTCTGTTGTCTAGAAAAATGTAACATATTGTGTAAGATATAGTTCAAAGTAAAACACACCTGCATAAGCCATCTGATTTTAGTAGATTTTGCCAGATAGCACTCTTGGGCAACTGAGCCAGAAGAAGTTTTCTTCTATGTTTTTTGTTGTATAGAATAGAGATAAAGACTCTGACAGTTCACAAACAGAGTTTGAAATAATCTATGAAACAATGATTACAATTAAGATTATTTTGAGTTAATGCAATGCACAGAAAATTATGAAATGCTACTAAATGTTGAAATGTATTTGAAGATATAGCTTTGTTAATCTGGATCAGTATGCAAAGTGATCTTGTAGCACCTTTGAGACTAACTGAGAGAAAGAAGTTGGTAACATAAGCTTTTCTAGACTTAAGTCTAATTAGGAAAGCTTATGCTCCCAAATTCTTTCTTTTGGGTAGTCTCAAAGGTGCTATATGATCTCTTCACATATTGAAATGAATGTAAATGCTCTATATATGTCCAATTCTTCAATAGACAAAATGTAAGATGTTTTATCCTCATACGCTAGGAACATATTGTGAAAAATTGCTATGGGCTCACTGCTAATTTGATACATATTTTGCAAAATTTTATCCTCTGAACCATGCAAATTAAGGAAATAAGGGTGTCCATTTATAGTAAAATGTAGTGTCAAATGTATTGGTGTGTCAGACAGCAAAACTAGTTCTAGGCATGAAACTACCCAAGTCAAAACAAAAGTGATAAGGACAAAATAGTCCAGCAGAAAGTATTAAACAACTGACTAACTATAATAGAACCAAAAGGGCATACTGTTTGATTATGATAGTGCTAAGCAGTTGATGCAATTACCTGCAAGCAAGCTGATGACTGATAATTCAGTTGGATACAAGCATCTTATGGCAGCGAGCCAGAAATGGTGACTAGTCACTTTCTATATTCTCTATTATACTTTGAATTTCTTCAGCACATACAGGAAAGTATATAGGTGTGTATATATATTGTAAACAGAAAATGGGGAAGAAACTGAATACACAGATGCCCCTATAGAAAAATAAAGGAAGGAATAGCAAAAGAAAACACGAGCCGGTCATTTATCACAGTAAATAGCCCCTCCTTTGTTTTAGTTTTGATAATGAGTACATATGCTATTATGAGTCTGCCATCTTGTGACCTCGTGGTCTTACTAGCCATCCTGGCCCCACAGGACTACAAAAAGAGAGCAAGCAACAACAGCATTTAGGCCAACTGATATGCAGAATTCAGAATGCTAGTGTTCAAGTTACAGACTACTCTTTGGGCGCATCCAGGCTGATTTTAAAAGACTAGAAAGTCCTTGATTTTGTTTCCGTTCTCGTCAGTTTTATTTTGGAAATCCATACATGTTTTGTTGATCTCAGAATATTTTCTGTCAGCTCCTAGTATGATCACAGACTTTTAAATACCATCTCCCCAGGCACATTAATTTTAACCTAGTATAAAATTTGAAAGAATAGGAATAAAATTTGGTACTTTTCAATCAGTCTGGATGTGTATTCTCAGGTGCAAGGAGATGTTAGGTATTCAAACAAAAAGAAATGTGCTTGGTTCATCCACCCATGTACAAAACCTGATTATTCAATTTCTCCAGATGTACAGCTGGATGCATGAAGTGACACAATCAAAAAGGCAACCAATACTTCTTCTTCCACCATTTCTCCAAATATTTAACAGGATTTAGGATTTTTACATTTGGTTCTTATTATGGGGTAATTTACTTCTGCTGTTTTAACTTTTAATTTTAATTTTTTTGAGGCTGTGTGCTTTTGTCTTGCTGGTGTCACTGCTTTTATTAAAACTGTGGGCTTCTTGGCAATGAATATTAAACCTGCTGGGTGCTACTCGGTTCCATAACTAGAATTTCTTACTGGATGTAACAGACCTAGAAACTTTACTGCAGAAGTTCTAGTAGCCATGATTTCACTATAGCTAATGCTGGTTTAAATATTGCTGAGATTGGAAGAGAGATTCCAGTCTATCAGGAATTAAGAATCGGTTTAAGTTCAAACCATAAGGAGGAGTGCGTGTCTGCAGGCTTAATATTCGCAAATAAAACCATGAATGTTAAGTCCGCGAATGTGGAGGGAGAAGTGTATTACATTTATATCATATTTTTCCAGAACAAATAGTGCTCCAGGCACCACATGAAATCTTATGAACTTTTCATATTTTACTCTTCCGGGAAAATAAACAAACCAAAAAAAGAAAAAAATGTAAATGTGGCTGGAAATGAGAATCCTTCATCCTCACTGGTTTAAAAATGGAAATATTCCTTCAAACATAGGCCAGGCTGGGTTTTTCATGGATGTTGTATTTTTTACCAAGCTATCCTTTGCAAAATTTAACACTAAGCCTTAGGCTTAACAGGTATCTGAATCCTCTTTATCTGAATAATTCTTTAATTTCCAAGGTTTTGCTGTAATATTACAATGGCAAAAGGGAACACTAATAATTTACTGCATTAAGTAGTGTGTATAAAATATGGTTTTGTATAGTTCTTGGGAAAGAGATTTCCATTGCTTTTCTTTTCGGGCTGCATCTGCACTGTAGAAATAATCCAGGTTGATACCACTTTAAAAGCAATGGCTAAATGTGGAGTCAAAGGCTTTCATGGCCGGCATCCATAGTTTTTTGTGTAGCTTTTGGTCTATATAGCCATGTTCTGGAAGAGTTCCTTTCTGACGTTTCGCCAGCATCTATGGCTGGCATCTCTGAAGATGCTGGCGAAATGTCAGAAAGGAACTCTTCCAGAACATGGCAACATAGCCCAAAAGCTCCACAAAAAAACAATGGCTAAATGCTATGGAATTCTGGAAACTGTGGACATTTAGCCTTCATTGTCAGAGAGCTCTGGTGCCATAACAAAATACAGTTCCTAAAAGTCCATTGCATTGAGCCATGGCAGTCAAAGTAGTGTCAACCTGAATTATTTCTGCAGTAGAGAAACAGCCTAAGTACAGTATTTTCTGACTTTCCTACTGTCTCAAAATGTCAGCAAGCAGAAGAAACACCTTCTAGAGAATTAACCTCAATATTTTAAAGATCCATGATTTCATCCCTCTGGATCAGTGATTCCTAAACTTTGGTCCTCCAGATGTTTTGGACTTCAGCTCCCACAGTTGCCTGGGACTTCTGGGAGATGAAGTCCAAAACATTTGGAGAACTAAAGTTTGAGGATCACTGCTCTGAATAAGGAAATCTCCACCAATTCAACTGCAATTACTTCATACTGGTATTGTGTTTGCAGCTGTTGTGGTCAAAGTGTCACCTAGGGCCTAATCTTCTGGTGACAAAGGGGTCTTAATTTCAAATGGGAAAGTAGGGGGCAGTCCTACCATTAGGCAAAGAGAGGACAATCTGTGTGCTATGAAAGAGAATCAGATTGTTAGTTGTGATACTTTAACTGGCAGAGATGTGGAAGAGAACTTATAGAATTTTATTCCTCATGTGCCAAGCACCTGATTTGACTGTATGAAGAGCCACCATTTACTGATCCACCTCAGACAATTAAATGACTTGACCATACCCTCTGGTGATATTGTCCTCTGAGGGCACTTCCCCATATACTTTTTATTTATTTAAAAAAATATGTGTCACGTGAAACACTGGAGTTTATCACATGGGAGGAATTTCTCTCAATTGCGAATTCGCAATTATGTGAGTTCGCTAGTTTAGCAAATTTACGTAAAATCTGATTGTGTTCAGAATGCATTCATAATGACTTCCCATTTCCTGAAAATGACCCCCCATTGCCCAAAATTGTGTGAGATACTCTAATACGCAATTAGGTGAAACCCCATGATTGCATTCAGAATGACTTCCCATTGCCCGAAATTGCGTGAGATACACTCATTCGCAATAATGTGAAACCCCATGATTACGTTCAGATTGCCATTGCATTATACCCTCAAATTCAATCATATGATAAACTCCACTGAGAGGAAATTTGGAATAAAGCATGGTACAGAAAATGGCAGAGATCACTTCACAATCACCTTTTAAGCTTTTGGTTGCATTTCATTCTGAACATTCTCCATGGAAAGACAATCTCTTTTGCTTAGCAGCACATTTGTTGTTGATATCGAGTACCAGCTTTGTTGCTGCTCTGAGTTAATACAGAGTTCATTTTAGAAGAAATCTGCAAACTGTTTTCAATACACAAAAACCTTCTAAAACACTTGAAGACTTTCAGCAACTTCCCCTGCAATGATGTTCTTTCTCAACTGAGCAAGAGGAAGGGAACTCATCAGGATCTAAAAGCAGATTCAGAGGGTCATGCTGAGAATCTAGGGATGTAATTTTTCGCCAAGTTTCTTCTTAAAAGCAGCAACAAGTAATTTCAGCAATTTTCTTCCCACTTCAAGAAAGTCTTTGAAAACCATTTCAAAGGCTATTCACAATTCAGGGTTTATTCTCCTTAATATAGGCACATGGTTGTTTTGTAGGAAAAAAAACCTAGCATTTTCTGCACAGGAAACAGTATTTTCTTGATGGAAAATAACATTTTAATGTAGCATTATTAATTTCTGCACAGAAAATACTATTCTCTATGCATATTAACCATGTGCAAATTTTACACAGAATGATTCCCTAATTACAGTATTTTCTACATAGAAAACAGCATTTTCATAGCAGGACTAAATAGTTCTGCATTGAAACATTATTTTGCCCACAGAAAATGCTCTTTCCTGTGCAGAAAATTCTGTTTTGTGTGCAAAACAACAATGTGTGAATTTTGTGCACAGTTCTGAACTGTGAAGATTCTCGTTAGTCCAGGATTCTTCTCATCAACACTCAAAAAACAGCCAGAGGATATAAGAACAGCTTAGTGCTTAGGATCTTGTTGTCTGAAGTAGACATAACTGGAACAGAAAAAGCTATTTTATACTTCTCCCATTCATGTTCATCAGTACCAAGTGAAATATATGATTGTGATTCTATCAGTTTTAGGATGCAGTCTTACCTGTAAGCTAAACAGTGTCATCTGAAAGCTGAAATGTCTTACTTGTGGGATGAGCAATGCTCTGGAAATTCAGAAAATCCATGTTGTGTGAAAAAAACCTTATTTCTTAACTCACATTTGCACAACTCCATGCAATTTACTTGCTATCTAAACTGCCTAAGTGGATGATCTCTTCCATTTGGCATCTATCTAGGATTGAAAAACATGGCTATCGTGCCCCTACATAATGACTGAGCTGTGCTTAACACAACCAGTCGCAGCATTGAGGTGTGCCTTAGATCATCACCACAGCACCAGTGGGTTTCTTTCTGTGCTGTTAAGTCTTGCATGAAATATGCCTGAATAGAGCAAGAGATATTCTTGTGACTATGATAGGACTGATGATGCAGGAAATGAAGATCTTTGAAGGGCAGCCACAATCTCATTAATGGTCATGTGGCGTCACCAGAAAGCTTCACTCAGTACTCCAGTATCTCACCCTGTGTCGCACAGTTCAAATCATTTTGATAGTAAAATGGGTGTGAAAACTTTTAAATTTGATACGCATCTATTTTGAACAGTAGTCCTTTTTCAAAGGCAGGTTATTACTATAATACAGGGGAACTCTTTACAGTACAACTTCAGGCCCAGAATAAGGAGCTCTTTTTCTCACAGCCTGTTTTCCCCTGCTTCTGATAACTACCCCCCCTTTTGTTGGTTTTGTAACACTATGTAGCACTATGCCAGCTATCTTAATGTGTGTGCAGTTATTTACAAATTCATGTTATCTCCCTTCTGCAATACAGTATTGTATCACAGTTCCTGTTATCCCATACCAGAGGCTACATCAGCTAAAATTGATAGAATCTGCAGTCCAACAATACTTGGAGGGCCATATATATATATACCCCATCCCTTCCTTGAAGTCTAATCTTTTGCTTGATTTCAGTAAGTGAGAATCCTTAAGTAAGATTTACTTAGTTCTAAAGTGGGTTCAGCAGAACAAGACATTGATAAAAGATTGATATTTATGTATTTATTTATTTACCTATCACACTTCTATCCTGCCCTTATCCCAAAATGGGTTCTAATATGACTTACTATTTTTTTTAAAAAAAATATTCAGCTAAAACATTAATTTACAAAAGTTTCAAAGGAATTAAACATCAAAATAGTTAAAAACATGATTTAAACAGCTTAAACATAAGAAATATATTTAAAACACAGTTTCAAAAGCACACCACTTCACATACTGCAACTCCATAATTAAAGTTCAAAAGGCTGCCTAAATAAATAAATAAATAAAAATCTTCATTTGTCAGTGGAAAGACAGCAGAGAAGGAGCCAGCTGGGCCTCCCATGGATGGGAGTTCCACTACCTGGGACCTGCCATGGAGAAAGCTCTCTATGGAGTCCTCACCAACTGCATTAGAGTAGGTGAAGGCACTGTGACAAAGTCTACCACTGCAGATGTCAATGTACACCTTGGTTTATATAAGGAGATACAGTCTTTCAAATAGTGTGGACCTAATCCATGTAGGGCTTTATATATAAAAACCAGTACTTTGAATCCTGTCTAGAAATGGACTAGTAGCCATTGCAACTGTTTTAATTGGGGTGTGTGTCACATGATTCCTGTGCCCAGCTCTGGTCAAAAGGTGGCCATAACATTTTTGGACCTACAGAATTTTCTGTAGTTTCCAAAGACAGCCCCACATAGATCATGTTACAGTAGTCTGAACAGGATGTAATCAAGGCATGTGTCACCATAGCCAGACCTGACTTCTCAAGGAATGGGCAAAGTTGGCTGAGACTAATTTTAACTTTGCAAATGTACTCTTGGCCCTAGTCAAAATCTAGTCATATTTGAGTCCAGAAGCACACCCAACCTGCAAACCTGAGATTTCAGGAGGCATGTAACCCCATCCAGAATAATCTGAATTGCTATTCCCTGAACTGCCTTTCAGATCACAAGGAGTATCTCTATCTTGTCTTGATTAAGTTTCAGATTGTTCACCCTCATTCTATCCATTACTAGCAGAAGTCCCCAATCTTTTTTCCCCCCGCCTCTCAAAAAGCCGCTATCTCTAGTAACAGTCATTTCAGTCCAATAAATTGCAACACCTTGAATTTGGGACACAATAGTATGACTAAAAGATTGGCAACTCACATGATGAAAACATTTAAAGATAGTGTTGTAACAGATGAGCAGTGAAGAAAGCTGATAGGAAGATAATCAAGTTGCTTGAAACTTTGTGCTTGTGGAGAGATCTACAGATATGATGGACTGTCCAAAAGACAAATGACAGGACTGAAAAGCATATTAATCCCGAACTCTTCCTATAACCCAAAATGGCTAAACAGGGGCTATTGTACTTTGGAAATATTCTGAGATGACATGACTCATTGGAAAAGGTGGAAGGCAGTAGGAATAGAGCTAGACTTCATTACAATTGGCTAGACTCAATCAACTAAGCCACAGCCTTGAATTTGCAAAATGTGAGCAGAGTTATAGATGCCCAGGAGGTCTTTCATGGAGGTCACTCTTGGAGGTCTCTCATTCATAGGACCATCATAGGCTGAAGGTGACTTGATGGGAAATGACAACAACAAAGATGGTCTTGAATACCTTCTACTCTTTAGCTGTTCCCACATGCCTTTTTCGCTGGTCCTACACTCTTTTCCATGCCTCTTTTCAAAAAGTATAAAAAGGGAGAGAGAGAGAGGGCAGCAGCCAGAAGACTGAGCAAAAAGCTATTACCAGAGCAGTGTATTTGTCAGCCTCCCTTAAATGCTAAAACTGTTTGCTGTTTGCATTTGTACTCCAGGTAAAGAAACAAATTAGTTTCCCTTCTCCTTATTGTTATGCAATCCATCAATTCATTAATCTCTTCCCACAACACATACATACCCCTACAGCTTCTCCTTCACAGGCAGAACAAATTGAGTTTCTTATCCTTGCCTTTTTGCTCAGACTACTTTTTTTCCATGCTATAGATGTCACTGTAGGGCCATTTTATAAACAGTTTCCCAAGCTATTGTACAAAAGATTAAAAAAAAAGGGGGGGGGGCTGACACCATAATAATCAAATAAAGGCTGCAGCATAGTCTGGAAATAGAACATCATTAAGTCTCAAGAAAATACTTTTTTTTTTGCTTGCTTTGATGGCTGTGGGTACAATATTTATTGACTATTTAATTCCTGGAAAATGCCTCATTTGCAAATATCTATATCATTTGTAAATCAGTCAGTCACAGCTATCCTTAAATTAGACTGAATGACATAGCTTCCATTGCAAACAGCTTGACTTGTTCACATCCATGAAGTTTGAACAATAAATATCGGCAAAATGAAGTCCTATGGGCCGCAATTCCCAGCAGCCCTATTCTGTCTAAAGCTGATGGGATTCCAACAACATCTGCAGGGCCACACTTTGCATTAACACCTGGCGGTCTCCTCAGAAGTAACGAGGAGTGAATTTGGTTAAATGTACTGCTGAGTAAGTGTGTGTAAGGTTGCAAACTGGGTTTGCATGATGATTTCACACCATCAATAACCCAGATGGGTACAGTTCCCTTTCTTTATTGCCTGTGTGGAGAATTTATCACTTTGATGTTAAGTAGAAAGGCCCACTTTTAATAACCAGCCATTCCATGTTGTATGTTGTGCAGGTTAAGTGCAATCTGGTTTTAATGGAGTATGTGGAGAGATTGCTATTGTTTACTCCCCCCCCCCCCCGCAACTAGGAGTCATTGCAGAGCTGTTAATGCACTCAGAATTGTAGTGACACCTAGCCTTGAAAAACAAGCATTGCAAAACAGTTCTTAAGTTTTAGAGATAAAAAGCAAAGGGCATTGGGATGGCACTCATACATTTCAGTTTAAAGGCAAACCTCTCCTTCTACCAGCTTCTCCTCCTTTCGTTTATGGCCCATCTTCTTCAGAACTAAGACTTGAAATGGCTTGCTGAAATAAAAAAAAAAAAAACCAATAGAACCAAAGCAAAAGAAAAATATACAAAAACTATTGCCATGTATGGGAGTCGCCGCAGAAAAGACCACAGACATCAATATTTGGAAGAATAAAGGCCAGAAATTTATTAACCAACAACAATAACAAATATTGTATGGTTGGCTCCAATGCATGAGGTCTGGATCTGTCATCCATCAATCCCTGGTTGATCAATGAAACTCATTTGCTTGGTCAGGGCCAAGCTTCAGGATGACAAGGGGCCCACCAGTTAACGCCCATTGCCCTATACTAACCAGTTATTTGGATGTGTGCATCTCTACCCCTTTTCACCGGGGGATACCGAATAGACTTGGCTCCTGCAATGGTGACACTGCTGCAATCTCAGCACCCCCACATCCCTGATGGACTCCCGATCCAGGGCTATGCAACTCTGGAAACCACATCCAACAGATCCAAGACCTATGCAACCTCCAACCACCCAAAGGTTGTGATAGAAAGCTCCCAAAACTAAAAAGAGGGAGGGACGGTGGGGAGAGCCATGCTGAGAATGGCACTGAGGTCCCTGCCCATGTGGCCTTTTATAGGTCTGCCACTCAATGGGGAGCCAAGGAAGACTGGGGGTTCCCACCTCCTCAGCCCCCCAACCAATCCTGGTCAACGCTGGGGCTGAAGCCACCGAATCAGGAGGTATTTCCAGCCCCAGTGCTTCCTGGGACCTGTAGTCCTGGCTCTGGGAGGAAGTGCCTCCCCTTCTGGCCCCCAGCCAGCCAATTGCTGCTGGGGGCCAGAGCCTGCTGGGAGCAAGTTGGCACATTGCAACCAAATTGTCCCGCTGAGTCGGGCAGCCCCATTTATTAAAATCCATTTTTTCTACATTCACTCCAATCTGTTGTTCTATTCTAATCCAGGTAAATTGTCAAAAATGACATGTCCACCAAATGCCTGCCACCTGTCTCTTTTTGGAATGTTTAAGAAAAAAGGAAAAACTAATGAGACAGTAGGGTCCTGGGTGATGTCCTCCAGGTAAGACTAAGATTGTATAACTTTTTTTTTTTAACTGTACCAGATCTTTACATCGTGACTTTCCTTTACCATTCTCCCAGTGGGTGTATGTTAAGCTCTTTTCTTTTCTTTTCTTTTTGTCATGGAGTGCCCACATGGTCAGACTGATGTTCAAGCATGTTTGAAGTCACTTTCAAGAAGAAAGCTGCTTTGTATAAATGTTCTTTCTCTTGTCAGTATTTGTTGGCTTTTTCCTGATTTAGTTTTTTGACAGCTTCCAGATGGGAAGGGGTGGAAACAGCCAACAGGAAGAGGTTTTTAAAGTCAGAAAGCACAATTGGCAAACACCTGGCAAAGGAAGATAAAATAGAGGAGTTTTGGGTCTCCATGTGGGAATCCACATGCTATTCCAGCTATAGCCAGCTAATGAAATAAAACCTTGTAATCCTTCACAAAGATCAGAATAAAAAAGAAAAAGAAAAGCCACTCTGCAATTGAATCCACCAGTATTTCAGCTGCTCTGAGATTTGAAACACCTTTTCTGAAAAGTGAAGAAGGGCAGATTCCAGCTAAATAAGTTTCAAGGCACATACAAAGATAAGAGTTTGCACCTTCATGATAGAAACTAGACTTTGAGCTCTCTTGAAACCCACACATCCTATGCTTGAAAATGAGAAAGGTCTGAGCTCTAAAGGTCAAATTTAATGAAAGAATGAATGTTTCCACTTCCTAGATCCCAAAAGGACAGAGAGAAATATATAAGCAATACAGTGCTGTTTTTCTTATCATTCCTGGCTGCTCTCTATCTTATCTTCCTAATGCATCATCTGACGCCATATGATATGTCTGCTGCAAAGTAATGGATTCTATCTTTGCCTGTTTCTCATGGCCCTGGGCAATAGTAGTTCCAATACATTGAGAGGAGCTTTATAAAATATAAATAAATTGTTACATCAGGGATAATAAATGTCCCCCCCCCACTCCATTGAGGGTTACCTTTCCTGCAAGTAGGTGGGTGGATCTGAAACCACTGATTAATGGAGCTGGAGCTAAAGATATCTCCCCCTCCCCCGGTTTCTTCTTCTAATGGACTGCTGTAGAAGGGACAGATTAGTCTTACATAGGCCTGAATGAACACTTAAAATTAGAAATTAGCCCCAAAGACCTACATGATGTCAGCCTGAGGGCCAGATATGGCCACTACCATCCTACATGGAACTGTAGCCTGGCCAAATCTCTGAACCCTGAGATCTTGGAATTGTGGACGGAGTCTGGGAGCTAAACAGTGACTCTTGGGACTTCATATCATGGAGCACAGAGGTATTCGATGATAGTAGAGAATAGTAGCTGGTGAATCCTGGTTATGTCTGTTGCTTCATGCCACCATCCACTGAAAGGTAGAGTCAAAGTATCACATTGAAAATGGCTTCTTCCCATGCTTCCAGACATGCTTCTTAGATGGTGGAAAGAAGCTAGCTTCATTCTGTTATTTCTCGCAGTGGTTCTTGCTATGTGTCCAGGATTATTGATGACAAATGTTTCGATACCTGAGATTAATTATGACCTTTCTAAATGAAAACATTTTTCTTCATTATTCTAAGTAATGAATTATTTGCAACAGAGCTTTAAGGCTGGTGTAGGACTTATGAGATTTGTTCCATATTTTTGCCTTCATAATCACCATGGTTTCCTTAAATATATTGTCTGTAATTCTGAGTTCTTCTTGGCTGTGTTGATTTGAAAGGACAGAATAAAAGACAGAGGGAACAGAGCAAATGGCCTGGGCCTAGACTTCCAGAACTGTGTTGTTGTTATGGTAAAAGAGAGATGTATTGTCTAGGAAGCAATCATAGGGACAAAACAGATCACCCCAAAGAAGTGGCTTCCCGTTGCCCCTTTGAGTGCCAGATCAGGGTTGTGGCAACCACATGCCGCAACCCCAATCTGCTATTTTCCTGGTGAAAAAAGAAGCAGCAGAAAGCCACTCCTTTTTGCATTGGGAAAAAGATGCTGCCACAGTGGTGATTTTTCTGCATTCCGGTGGTGTACAGCATCAAAATGCCATGCTGCCAATACCGCAATACTGCCCGATATCTGGGTGGGCATGCAGCATGATGCCAGCTTGCGGGGTGGAGTTAGTGCATGTGGGGTGCAGAAGCTATTCCTCCAAGCCACCAGGAAGCCAGATCTTTTTTCCTGTGTGTTTAATCCCATAGCCGATAGATTTGTTCTATTTCCAATCAATTTCCTATTCATGCTACTTTCTCATGGTTTTACCAGTCATTCAATTCTATTTTATTTGTAGATTGATACATATATTTTAAATATAATATCAGAATACCTATTAAAACATATATTTTTAAAAAATATATTTCATTATGCATTTTGCTATGTTTAAATCATAGGTTGGGAATATGTCATTGAACCAGATGCGGAACTCCAGATGCTATCCTACAGTGGACATCATCAGCTGATGAGTGATAAGTGACTGGGAAATCTCAGTAATATTCAAAGGGAGAGTGGGAAAAGTTTTATTTGTTCTTCTGTACTGCAAATTACTTAAGAGGGATACATGTTATTTACATGGTACTGGTAATGCTTGAGCAAAAGTGGTATCTACAAGAGATATTTAAAAGTGGCATCCATTGCAGCCATTTCAATTATCATTTTCGTCTTGATATTTACTCTTAGAAACATCTATAGGCTTAAACAGGCTTCCCTCTCATATCACATCCCTCATACTTATCTGCTGCTACAGTACGTCTTGGTTTCAGTCAATGTGTTATTCCTTTGAGCTGTCAATGGGCTTGTTTTATGCATCTGTGAAACAAACTCTAGCAAAAATCATCACAATGGTGCATCATGTAACTACCTGCAATGAAGCATTTCAAATGTAAATGTATTGCACAAAATAGATTAGAATGAACATGATTTCTTTTGACATAATGGGGTGATGAATATGTATTTCTGAAGAAAGCTACAGACTTCTTTAAATTGATCATCAGAACTATCGGAATAGTCTGGAATTCTAATAGGATCCCTAGAATCCTAAGCATTTTTACTCAGTGGTGTATAAAAGAATTCTTATTTTAAAACAAACTAATAAATCAGAATCCCATTTAACTTAAATGTGTGTCATGGTTTACTATATTCTGCTGGTATGGGATATAATAATGTGGAAATGGAGAGTGATACTTCTTTGGATGTCAAAACAGTTCCTTTAAAACAATCAACTATTTATGTGTGTGCATTTGTAAACCTGTAGTTAAGCCCTTGAACCCTTCTAATTATAGGAAAGTATAGAGTATATGTGTAATTCTATTAGGAAATGAATAGCACCAATAATAATAATAATAATAAATTTTATTTCTAGCCCGCCCCACTGAGCAAGAAATCAGGGTGGGTTACAAGAAAAAATTAAAACAGCAACAGTTAAAATATCCAAAATAGACCAGTTCCTGCTGGAGAGAAGGAGGAGGAGAGCAGTTCTGGGTGGCTATTTTCAAGTGGGTGAGAGTTGAATATTTGAAAACTCTTGGGAGACTGTGTTGTTGCTGGGGGGTGGAACTTCTGTGAGTCACACCTGCGAGTCACCAGGGGGTGGAACTAGCAGTCTCAGAGCCTTTCTAGAAAGTTCCAGCTGGGGGTAGAGCTTCTGTGAGTCACTAGGGGATGCAGCTAGCAGTCTAGCTCTATATAATGCCTCCCAGAGCCTTTCTAAACCTTTCTAAAACATTTCCTGCTGGAGAGGAGAAGGAGAGCAGTTCTGGGTGGCTATTTTTAAGTGGGTGACAGTTGAATTTTGGAAAACTCTTGAGAGAGAGTGTTGTTGCTGGGGGGGTGGAGCTTCTATGAGTCACAGCTGTGAGTCACTAGGGGGTGGAGCTAGCAGTCCCAGAATCTTTTTGGACATTTGTAGAAAGTTACAGCTGGGGTGGAGCTTCTGTGAGTCACTAGGGGGTGGAGCTAGAAGTTTAGCTCTTTATGACCCCTCCCAGAGCCTTTCTAGACCAGTTCCTGCTGGAGAAAAGGAGGAGGAGAGCAGTTCTGGGTGGCTATTTTTAACTGGGTGAGAGTTGAATTTTTGAAAACTCTTGGGAGAGTGTGTTGTTGCTAGCAGTTCCAGAGCCACTAGCTGTGATTGGGAAAAAGCGCAGGTCACCAGGTGCCTTTAACCTTTGTGTTTATCAGGGGATTTTTTTTTTCTGAGGGGGAAGCCCATAATCGTATTTCTGGGACTAACTAACACTTCTCTGTATGGACACTGAGGGGACTGCCACAGTCATCTGCAACACTTGTGGGATGTTTGTCTTCTTGGCTACCGATGTGGGAAAATTCACATGTCCCAAATGCAAGTTGTTAGCCCTCTTGGAGGAGAAACTGCAGCAGCTGTAGGCCCACATAGCTACACTTCAATATATCAGGGAGTAAGAAGTTTTCCTGGACAGAACGGAACAAACGGTCTTGTACGGGGACCACACAGAGGAAGTCGCTATGGAGGAGACTGTCACTTCATGTACACAGGAAGAAGACAGCTGGAGGAATGTCACACACAGACGAAGGGAAACCATGAATCGTTCTAAGAGCTTGCAGCTACAGAATTGATTTGAAGCTCTGTCCCTTATCAAGGAGGATGAGGAAGAGAAAGGACCCAACAGTAGGAGGCAAAAAAAATGTGCAGAGGCAGCAAGTAAAAGGGACACATAGTCTTAGATATCTCTACACTAATGCACAGAGCATGGGAAATAAGCAAGATGAACTTGAACTTCTGGCAGAACAAAGGAAATATGATATAATAGGCATCACTGAAATCTGGTGGGATGAGTCTCACGATTGGAATGCTTCTAGACAGAACTGTGCAGTTGTGGCGGAATAAAGGCGCCCAATGGCGCCTTTTCCATTTATCGTGTCACAACTGCTATGCTGCAGCTTCTAGCTGCTGTGGTGAAGTTCTGCAGCAAAAAAAGGAGGCTACAGACCATCCTTTTTGGGTGGTCTGTAAAGCCCCTAAGATTGACAGGAAAGGACTTTCAGTCCTATCCACCTTCGCAGGTGCAGTTGGTAAGGACTTGGGAGAGATCTTTTTCCATGACTGCTCCCAGACTATGGAATTCCCTACCATAGGAGATCAGACATTTGGTGGGTGAATTTTCTTTGAACAATGAGGTGTGCTATTTTACTGTTTTAATGGATTTTTTCTGTTTTTAACTATGCTGTTTTTAACTTATGTTTTAATGTTGGTAGTATCTAATTATGTTTTTAACTTTGTAATCAATGTTTTAGCTCTGTCTTTTTAAAATATTGTAACCCACTTTGAATCTCATTATGGGAGAAAGGCAGGATATAAATCCTGGAAATAAATAAATAAATAAATAAATACTACTACTACTACTACATGAGGTTTTCTTTGTAATAGTGTTTGGGATGTCCTCAACTTGGTGCTAAAAATAATTCTGAAATTTTAATGAGATTTGTCTGTTTGGGAAAAAAAAATACATCAAGTATATGGGCCTATTTTTACAACTTCTTGTCTTCCTTAGAAGACCTCCATGCACTGTCTAAATCTGATTCAGAACATTCTCCAGCTTTCTGAAACAAATTTGAGAGTACACAAGAGCTGTAGATAGGAGGGGAATCTATTTTATCACTGGTGTATATATCTTATTCTTGCATTCTCAGGCAAAAATATTTGTGTCTTGGGTATTTAAAAACATTTGTAGATGTTTCTAGACTGTGGCAATGGCTCTTTCTTCATGTTTGCATCCTGTAATTCTGACATAAGCTTATTTCACAGAATACCATCCATTCCCCTGTTCAATAATAAAATACTCATTTTATTATAGTCTATTTTGTAAAATCTCCAACTGGACTTGATTTGTAATATGGAGGGGAGATGTGGACATGATTCCCATTGCTTGTTAAGAGCAGGATAATGTATGGAGGCAGCATGAATCACAGCAGGAAGACAACAGTAGGAAATAAAATACCTAAAGACTGAATAAAAACATTAGCCTCAGAAACATGGAAGCCTTTCTGTACAAGATTACTAATCAGGACTCATGAGTCAATAAAGCTACTGGTCAAAAAAAAAAAAGAAAAAAAAAGAAAAAAAGAAAAGAAAGAAACACTTTGGACATGAAAATAAATGTATGAAATAACTCCCAGTTTTCAGGGAGGGGGGTTTGTGAATCAGCAGATCCATGGAAGCAACAGCAGCTACCGTTTCCCTGTAGCACATCCTTCTTCATCCCCAAAGCCTGTTACCGAAAATGCCAGGGGTCTTTCAAGCCCCCCCCCCCCAAACTAATATGTCTTAGGGGAATTTATACAATAGCTCAAAAGAGAGATATAGCATGTCTAGGGCGACAGACAGCCTGGGATAACCACCCTGTTTTTATCAGTTCTCAAATCACACAGAACTTCAGAGGCAATTCCAAATTAGTTTATGCTTTTCTTAAGGGAATGAGCAACATAGACACAAAGGCACATACCCTCTCTCTCACACACACCAGCTAAACAAACAAAGGTGGTAAAACGTGAATAGTAAAAGGCCTTGCTTATGATAATACTTCACCAACAATGAACCTGCTTCCAATTGAAGGATCTCCGCAACAGAAATGGCTCAATAGCTAGGTGGACATAGATGGAGCAGCTTACTGTTGAGGTATCTAGAGGAAAACTAGCAGCATGGATGCCTGCTTCTGAACTAGACTGGGGCTGTGGTCTAAGGGGTCACATTTATACCAAAAATGTGCCATGAGGGCCACAAGGACTGAATCCATTATATCTATGCCAAATGGTTTTATGGGAAAGAATATTGGATGGGAATTGCAGTAGATGTGTTGATGATTGTTCTGCATTTCTTAGACAAGATATGCAAACTCTGGGGGCAATTCCAGGTCATTCCTAGGTCATCCCCACTCAAGGTCCCTTTTAATATTAAATTGATATAAAATGTAAGAGGGGGGATACTGGGGGTCCAAACCTTGCGGTAACAAGTCCATACACTTTGTGTGGGCTTTGACATAGGCAGCCAATCAGAGTAAAAACTAGGAGTGGGGCCTTTACAAGTCAGGAAAGAGGCCAACGTTTTGTCATCCAACTATTTGGAAGTGAATACAGTGTTTCAGGATGAAACATAAAGGTGGAAGCTTACTCATCCTGAAATCATTTACACCACCAATATCGGGAAGATAAATGGAATATTAAGCAACAGTGAGTTATATCGAGGTTGAATGTACAGCTGCTTCTTGTTATTATGTGCCTTCAAGTTATTCTTTGATGTATGACAACTCTAAGGTGAGCCTACCATGAGGTTTTCTTGGCAGGATTTGTTCAGAGGGGGGTTGCCATTGTCTTCCTATGAGGATGAGAGAGGGTGACTTGCCAAATGTTACCTGGGAGATATCCATGGCCAAGTGAGGATTTGAGCCCGAATCTCCACAGTCCAGCATTCATACCACTATACCATGATGCCATGTGTATCCACACTGCAAACACTTCAGTGTTTGTACTGAAGCATAGGTAGCACGTGAAATGCTGAACTGTCTTCCAGAATTCCATTTTAAATTATTACACCTTACAAGTAGCACATGAATGAAAGATTGTGTCCAGAAAATATGCTTGGGAATTTTCACTCAGCTGTTTAAGAAATGTTGTATGGGGGGGGGGGGCAGTCTAACAATTATTCTTTTTAAAAAACGATTATTGTCTTTTGCTGAGCTTAGTGTTTCTCTTGTGAAGTCACAAGAAAGTTAGCATGGTGAAAAAGTAAGCAATATTGTATTTGGAGCAATAATTTGATGGTATTTCAGGCATCCATTTTGAAATAGGATCTTGCCAGGAAATGGAAAGCCAACTAGAAGCACTGCCTATATAAAATTCTTTACAGTGAATAAGTGAAGTAATGACCAGTACACTTGCAGAAGCCGATAATTTAGTAGGCTTGGTGTCAAGAGCAAAGGTGGTAGAATTAACCTGTGAATCTGTTGTAGTAGTAAACAAGACATGACGATCAATAACAACATTAATCAACTTTAATTTGGCTGAGTAAATGAATAGACATTCCCTGAGGAGATAGATCACCACCAAGAGCAATAACTTGAACACAATTCTTTGTTATACTGAAAGAGAAGGGATATATAAACCCCAGCTTTTAAACTGAGGATTGGGAACATCTCCACAGCTACAGTAAATTACTTCAAGAGAAGGGCATAAATATAAGCCAAAATACAAGTATGCTTTTGTGTTTGGAGAGTCTGCATTACACCATAAAGGGCAAACATTGACCCAAATAATTTTGAAAAGTAACAATTAAAAATCTGGTAGCACAATTAAATCAGTTTTGAAACTGAATATTATTTATCATTTTAATAATAATATTTTAATATTTATATAGTACTTTGGCAATGAGTAAAGCACTTTAGAAGCAACATCCTTAAGATCCTCCTGTAGGACAGGTCAATATTTTGATCCTCTAATTGCTCAGTTTGTAAAAATTGTTTATGCCTGCTAGCATATTCATAGCTGAATCTAAATTTTAACCATGGACACACATGGTATATTAATATAATATAGCATTAAAACTGAAGGTTTAAGGACTGCCTAGATTTCCCCCTCCCAAAAAAAGTACTCATTTCACAGTATTCTTCTCTCGATTCATCCTGTTAGCATCATACCTACTAAAAATGAACCAAATTCAAATTGTATTGATAGTCCCATATCCAAATTCAAATTGGTGCATGCATAAAGCTATCAATCAATAGTCTTTATTGCTTACCTCTCAAACTTACCACTAACCCTTCACTCATCCAATCCAATCTCCTTTCTTACTTCATGGTCAAAACATGGGAGGAAACTTAAAATTTCTTTCCCATATCTTGCTCCACCCTTGTCAGAAATTTGATAGGGAAAGAGAGGGAAGGCTCCAGTTCCTGTGGCAAAATCAGGACTGGGGAGGTCTGGAATTTGACTTCTTAAAACCAAAATGTCCTGTGTGATTCTAATCAGCCTTGATAGATTCTACTGGAATCCCAAATACTTTATTTATTTGTCCCTTTTTATTTCACTGCTTATGATAATAGGGACTGGGGGGTAGCCATAGCCTTCTCACATAACCCATAGCCTTCTCACATAAGGAGGTGGAGGGTGGTGAGGTCTCTAGAGAAGCAGAAGTGCAGGGATGAAAGGGGATGGCAAAGAGGGGTACTTGTGGTGTGCCTCTGTGACCCCCAATCTCAAGGGTTGTGGGTAGGTTAATGCCATAACTGGCCTCCCCAATCTAATGCACTATGAAGAGAATAAATCAGCAGCCATCTTGACTGCTGAGCATCCTGCCACGTTGCCACACATTTTATCCTAAGCATATTCAGCTATGATGGCTACTTTCCTAAAAGGGCAGAGTCCTTTGTGTGAGCAGAATTGCAAGAACAGGAGTTTCTGACAGTGGTAGGAGATAAAGAAGGGAGGAAAAATTAGTTCCCTCCTTTAGATCACTCACTGGACCAAAGGGAGAGAAAGAGGGAGAGAAGAGGGAAAAGAGATCAGTTGATGAGGGCATCCGATAAGAGTGCAAGGTTGATGTCTTGGCAATCTGTCCCATGCCCAAACTATCTCATCCTCTGATGCCAACCTGACCTGGATAGGACACATGAAGCCAAAACAATTTCCCCCCTGAAAAATGCAGTGTAAAATATGAGGGGTTTTTTAGTGCAACAATATGTAAATGTAATGGTTTTATTGACAAAACACTTGTACGTTTTGCACTACAGCAGAAGAATGGAAGTGGAGTATAGGCATTTTGGTAGAGAAACATCATAAAGGTGTGTGAACATTTATTGTTATTATTTTATTTATATAGCACTGTAAATTTGCACAGTGCTGTACATACAATCTTATAGTTAGACAGATCCTGCCCTCAGGCTTACAATCTAGAAGAGACAACACAAAAGGAGAAGGGAAAGGTGGTGGGAAGGGGATGAGGTCCAGTGATTCCTCTCTCCCTCTGGGGCCTGGACCAAGGCAGATGGACTGGAGGGAGGACACAGGTTCTTAATACCTAATTAAAAGGAGGCATCCTGGGGCAGATGGCACAATCCTGGGAAAGTTTCCCTAAACAATATAGGCTTTAACTTATTTTTGAACCTGGTTAGAGAAGTGATGAGGCGTGCATGTGGGGGAAGAAGGTTCCAGGAGTGAGGGGCAGCAAGTGAGAAGGGATGACTCCGGGACAGAGCAGTGGAAATCCTTGGCTGGGACAGGAGACCTTGACTACTAGAACGGAGGGTACAATTAGGAGTGTGAAGAGAAAGAAGCTCAGACAATTAAGGAGGGGCCAGTCTGTGGAGGGCTTTGAAAGTCAACAACAAAAGCTTATACTGGATGTGGAAGGTGAAGGGGAGCCAGTGAAGAGAGGATAAGAGGGGATAATCATGGTCAAAGCGGCGAGCGGATGTGATAATATGTGCATCTGAGCTCTGGACAGAGATTAAAGGATGGAGGTGAAAGAGAGGAAGCCCTGTCAGAAGAAAGTTACAATAATCTAGTTGCAAGACCATTAGGGCATGGCCCAGAGTCTTGGCAGTGGAGGCTGAGAGGAATGGACGGACTTTAGCAATGTTGTAAAGAGAGAATCTATAGGCCTTGGAGGTGGCCTGAATCTGGGTAATAAATGACAGAGAGGAATAAAAAATAAAACCAAGACTGCGGGCTTGCTGAACTGGTTGAATAGAAGTGCCATCAACAGAAACAGAAAAGGAGTATTGAAGGGTGGGCTTAGGTGGGATATACAGCAAGCACTTTTGAAAAAGTGAGCTAAAATACATGTGTTAATGTTATTCAGGTGGCAGAAGGAGATTAAGCTATAACTGCCCTTTCTGCCACAGCTATATAGCATCATAGAATCATAGAATTGGAAGAGACCAAAAGAGCCATCCATTCCAATCCTGTAACATGCAGGAATACACAATCAAAGCTTTCCTGACAGATGGCCATCCAGCCACTGTTTTAAAACCTTCAAAGAAGGATACTCCACCACAGTCTGAGGCAGCATATTCTACTGTTAGACAGCTCTTACTGTCAGGAAGACAATATGATATGAAGCTTTGTTTTACTGAGTTTATTGTGCTTATTTATAATGTCTACTTGCATTAGATGGAACTATGCAAAACACCTTGCACTTTGATGGAATTTTTCACTGATTTCATACTTGTGTGATTTTAGCAATTTTCTTTCAGCTTCAAAATAGTATTTGAAAACGATGCAGTTTTTGAAGATTATAGATAGTTATGGATTTCTGCACAAAATTGATACATGTATGTTTTAGAATTAAAATTGCTCAGAAAACAGTATTTTCTCTACAGGAAAAAGCATTTTATACAAAGAAATATTATTTTCTGCACATAACATGCTGTTTTCTGTGCAGAAAAAGATGTGCAGATTTTGCCCAATGTAAAGTCTCAAACTACAAAGATCATTATCAATCCAGGATTTGTCTTCATCAAAATGATTATTCAATCATTTAAAAATATTTTTAATATTATTTACCTACCTCTATTGTATAAAGGATTAGATCTTTCAGATCGTTCAGCTAAGCCAGAGAGGACTGTGGAGAAGAGAATCACCAGAGCGCAATGACATGGAAGAACCATTAGGCATGGCACTATCTTATTTTCAATGCATTTATTATATTTGTGGAATGAAAAAAAATGGCTTATATATACCATTATAGGGATGCTATGTAACAATTTGTACACACCCAAGTGGTTTGATTTTCTTCTCAGACTTTACATCAAACTGACACTGAGCTATGATTAATCTAGCCTATTAACTTGCCTTGACATTTCCATTGGGCCAAAAAGGATCTAAACATTGTTGACAGATTTATAATGCAGGTGAATTGATCAAGGCCTGATATTTACGTAGTGACGAAGAGTTACAATGACTTGATAAGAATCATAATCAGATTTGCCAAGAAAGCAATTACTTCTCCTTTATGAGCAGAACAGCACTTTGAGGGTCTATGTGTACCTTTTCCCAATATTTGCATTCTTTGCTGGCTAAAAATAAGTTACCCCTTTTCCTTTGCTTACTACCAGTGAATTATTTCTATCCATTGCTTAGAGAAAGACTGAGCAACTTTGGAGAGTTTGGTTCCCAATTTCTCTACCTGTTTACCCAAATTGAAAATACCTGATTTATTTTGGGGGACACTTATATGTATCTCATTAAAAGGAAAAAAATACACAGGGGTCCTTTATTCTCCCAACCTTTCTCTCTTTCTTGAACTGTGGATGGCAAAAGCCCTGGTGGTACAGTAGTTAAATGCCGGTACTGCAGCCAAAATGTTGTGGGTTTGATCCCAGGGCTCCAAGGTTGACTGCTATCATTTAGTTGGGCAGTAAAATGAGTGCCCAGCTTGTTGAGGCAATTGGCTTACTGTAAACCACTTAGAGAGTGCTGAGTTCATTGTTAACCAGAATAGAAATGTAAATGCTATTGCTATTACTCTATGTCATTCTGTAAAGCAGAAGTAGGACTGCTGCCACACTACAGAATTAATGCAGCTGACACCGTTTTCATTGTCATGGCTCAATGCTATGGAATTCTGGGATTTGTAGTTTTGTGAGCAATTTAGTCTTCTCTCTCAGACAGCTCTGGTGCCACAACAAACCAGGATTCAATAGAAAAGAGCCATGACAGTTAAAGTGGTGTAAATCTGCATTAATTCTTCAGTGTGGTAGCAGCTTAGATAATGAATATTCTAGAACTGTTGATGAATAATGAATGTCAAGGTGCACTGGTGCCTAAGCAGAATGATGTTATGCTTGTGTGTGCATCGGTAGCTGTATGGAAGAGGCAGTCCCCTCTTCTTACACTTCCTAAGCAGGCAAAATGGTGACCAAAAATATATTGATGTCACTTCTGGTCCCCATTTTCCCTAGCAAATCAGCTGTATTTAGACAGATTCAGTTGTTTTCAGGGGGTAGTAGGAAGCAATTTACTGCCAAACTGCCACATTTTTTTTCCCAATGTGGCTTGAGCAATATTAAGTACCTTTAGGATGATTTTTGTCAGATTTATTTATTTATTTATTTAAATGAGGAGGCTGGGTGGACTTTTAGGAAGCTTATTGGGGTGCTAAAAAAGGTGGGGATTGCTACAGGTGGCACTTTCTATGTTCCTTTTCTAGTGATAGTGGCATCTTCTCAGACCCCATGAAATGGCACTGCAGAAGTCCATGAATCTTGGTAAGCAACTGGAGTTATAAGGTTGTAACATGTTCCTTGTCACACACAATGTGAACATCATGCAGAGTAACTGGGACACCGATGATGATGATGATGATGATGATGATGATGATGATGATGCTAGTCTGATAGACATATATGCCCCCTAATTCCACACTGACCTCAGTGATTAGCCTGAATTTAACTTTCTCATTGTTTGAGGTTAACAGATAAAAAGCTTTGCATGTAGCCAGCCAGTTCTTCACAATTTTTTAGTTGCCCTGTAATTTCTTTTTGTTTTCAAACTTTCAGTTTTGCCTCTGAACTTATTTTAGATAAATTCCATCAAGCTTTCAGACCCAACCTGCCCAAAGGTGATTGTGCTAATCAGCTTTCAGATTAAAATGAATAATGTTTTTGGGAGCAATTATTTCTAAACTACCATCACAGTAGTTGTCTCAGTACCTAGGGCATAGTTTCTATAGAGAAATGTCATAACAACAACTCTCCAGACTCAACTCTTAAAAAATTAATTATGTCTTAATTTTTTTTAGACGTCAGTTGCTTGCTAACAAAAGATGTTTAAAGAAGGTGATGCATGATAAAAAAAATAATTGTTTCCGAGATTTCAAATCCTAAATATATTAATATCCAAGGAAGAGGAGTTACAGTCAATGGAGCTAATTGCAAGGTAAAACATTCATATCCAGGAACACAAAGAACAAATTTTCCCTCTTCCTATACTGTGTTGCAAATCCATACTTTATTTTCTTATCATATCCTTACCCAATCTAGATGTTTGTACAGGTTGATGGACTATAACACAAAACATCCATTGGCCATTTTGAATAGGAGTGATGGGAAACATTATCCAAAACATTAGGAGAGATGGATGTTTGTTTAGCAATTTAGATCACAACCTAGAGCCTCTTACTGACCTCTCTTAATACCATTGTGACCATGAGTACAATTTCTCAGTCTTTACAATGCAGATCATTGATATATAGTATATTAAAATGGTATTTCAGACGTTTTGTGGTGGTGTCCAGTATTTGACTGTTCTGTTCATTTGAAAGTGGCTTTACTAGTGAAGAACTAAAAGAGAAATTGGGGGCACAGCAGGGAATATACAGCTTGAGCAGACAAGAAATCCAAATTCCCAAACACATTTGAGGATTCAGATCTGATATTAAGCTAATTCAGTAAAAGAAGCATCTTTGGTTCTTTATCCAAATTCATATGATAGCTCAAGATAAATCAGATATTGATTTTGTCATTATCCAAGCAATATTATATCTCTGTCCAGATTAATATAGCTACTCCTCTGGAATTTTTCTTAGAAGAAAACAAAACGTTTGCTAACAGTTTGCTATATAAAGTATTTTCTGTGCTCCAGTTCTTAGGAATGGCCCTATCAGAAGGCTGTTGGAAATGAAGCAATGCATGAAGACTTAAAAATACCTTAGTGAGAGCAGCTGTGTGATAGGGTTAAACAGTTTTCAGTGGTGCAAAGTCTCCTTATCTCTTATCCATCTATTCTAATTCCCTGAGATATAAACTACAGTCGGGGCTCACTATCTGTGGGCTTGCCATCCACAGATTTAAGTATCACAGATGGCAAGTCCTGTTGTCTCCAATGGCAGCATGTGCACTGCTGTTAGGGACAATGGGACTTGAGGTCCTGCATTTTTTTGTACCCATGGAATGGGGTCTTTTCAGTTCAGAATATGTCCCCCATGAATACGGAGGTCTGACTGTAATACTCTCAGGAATCTTTCCACTTATTCTTCTCTGCTGCAGATGGCGGCATCAAGGTAGTATTGGGGCATGTGCCATGTGGATGCTACACCCCTACTCTATCTTGAGGCTGGTATTTATTGTCAGTCTGTCGAGGCTGTCAGTTTACTGTTAACTTAGCAGTCTTGGATAGTTTTCCTATCTTTAATGGAGAGCAGTAATAATAATAATAATAATGCCTTTGTTTCTTTAGCTACTGGTGTCTTTACACCTTAATCAAAATTGTTAGTTGCTGTGTATACATACTCACCATCATAGAGTTAGTAGCCATTCCTTGACTCTTCCTTATGAAGGTTTCCCATGTAACACATCTGGGTGTGATCTGTGCCCTTTGGGGGGGGGGGTCAGGATTTAAACTAGTTTACTGCTTCAGATGAAGCAAAAAGAATGATATCCCACCACCAGTGTTGAAATACTGCCAGTCTGGTTTATTTTTGTCCTTTGTTTCAGACAGTGAAATGTTTTTAGCTAGGCAGGATGATTCTTCAAAAATTCGGATATCTATCCTCCTGGAGCAACCCACAAACAGCAGCATGCTTCTACTCATGTGTCTCTGGTCTAATCCATAAAAATAAAAATAAAAACACTTTTGAAGAGGGCAAATACTTTCCTGTCCCACATGTAATTATTTGCCCATGGTGCAAGCCTTGTGAGTACACCATACAAATTGGGGCAAAATGGCAGATTCTTTTCCCATCTTCGGAAAGTCCTTGGCTGAAAAATTTACATAGGAGAGATTGAAAAGGGGATGTTTGATATCTGCAACTTCACACTGTTAGTACCAGAAACTTTAAAGCCTTCTTACTTAGAAGAAGGGCTAATTGAAATCATAATGACATGTTTTTCAATAGCTTACACTACAATCCTAAACACATCACCTCTGTTCCATTGGGATTAATTGAACTTATTCCTTTTTAAATGTGTTTAGAATTGCACTTTAAACAAAATCAAATATTTAAATACTTGCTTTTAGAAGTCAGCTTTCAACTAGCTTCTTACATTTTCTCCTCAATGTCTAAGGAAGCCAAAGGTAGGAATACTTTTGAATTATGGCTTGTTAAAGTTTTAAATTGAACAGTTAGAATGTTCTTCATGCTGCCTAATTCTGGATAATAGAATGTAATTGTATGTTTATGTTGCTGATTAGGATGTTGTTTTCATCATGCTAAAAAAGAGGAAAATGAACTCTTCAATGCTACATCACAAAAAAATAACTTTGAACGGAGCCATGACCACACATAATATATATTTTCCTAATATTCATATGGGAACAAATGGAGAGAGAGAGAGAGAGAGAGAGAGAGAGAGAGAATTGCACACTCACATTCAGTCCATTGCTCTGTCAACAGAAATATGACTAAAAGCGTGATAGACATTTTTTGGTAAGTATGTCAGAAAATCTATAGGAATCACAAATGTGAAAAAGGCCCAAAAGCTGATAAGTCAGCCATATACAATACCACCAGTTGGTACAATAGTGGAAAGAGTCACTCAGCAGTCAGAAAAATATCCTGGTAAGTGCAGGATAATATAGATAGCTGAGAAATGACACGAGTCACAGCTATACATGTTATAGCACAACATCTAATTTGGTTTAGTCATTATACTTCCAAGAACACCAATATCACCTTATCAAATGGAACATTCAACATAGGCATATCTGAGGTCCTAAATGAGGAAAACCATCAGTAGAACTAGCCAGATTACATTATAGTCTGGTTTCATCAAGGTTTTTTTTCTGGATGTTTACTCAAGATCTCCTTGCACTGGTCTGCGTGCGGCTGGTCCTTATAGACCCACTTGAAGTCCTCTCGCACCACGCTATTTCCCATGGCTGAGCAGGATTGGAAGGAAGGCTGCCCACAAACCCACACGCCTCTTTTGCAAGCACTTCCTCACGTGCTGCTCTCTCTCTTTCTCGAATGAGGTCTAGCCAGCCCTAAATGAGGAAATATTGTAACTGGGTTGGTGAGTGGGGTTGTCAACATGGGCCAAATAAAATGTCCTCCCACATCCTCCTGACAAATTGTCCAGAAGATGCAGGACCCAATCCCTAGTTCTGGTGCAAAGTTCTGATGCAAACTTTCCAAATAATGTCCAATCAGTTCAGAACTGAACCCACCACATACCCTCCCTTACACCATTTCTTTTTAAAAAGCTATCTATCTTTCCAGTTCTTTCAGAGGCCTCTGGAATGAGGATGGGTGGTTGTTTATAATGTGTTCTGCTGTGCTGCCCGCTACCTCTACCACTGCCATGTGTTAGAATCATAGAGTTGGAAGAGAACACAAGGGCCATTCAGTCCAACCCCCTGCCATGCAGGAACTCCCAATCAAAGCATCCCCTCTGAGCTCAGAATGAGACACCTATCCATGTGATCGAGGCTGAGTGCCTTGTTTTTGGCCTCAGAAGGGGTGATATGGCAATGGGTAGCACAGTGGAATGCTCAAACAAACCGCTGCCCACCATAGCAACTGAGTGTCGAAGGTAACAGGTGGGCAGACAGATATTAGGGCAGGTTCAGAGCAAGAAGTACCTCAGGCTGTTCACAAAATATTCTGGCTCATATGGACCTTGCTTCACAATCAGAAGTTGCATATTAGTTACAGAAAGTCCTAGGTTCAATACCAGGAAATTCCAGATGGGCCTCAGAAACACCATGCATGGCATTCTGAAGACCTACTCTCAATTAGTATAAACAATGCTAAGGTAGATGGTGGTCTGACTGAGCAGGTAAAAGGCAGCTTCAGAAGCCCAAGATAAGAATCTTTCTATGCAATGGGATCTTGAAGCATTTTGGATTGCTTTGGGGAGCGGGGGGAGAGGATATGTGGTGGTTGTTAATGCAGCTATATTTTTAAAGGGGAAGTTAAATTATTGTACATTTCTGGTTATCGTCACCATGTTATGTCTGGAAGCAAAAATGCCATGTAAATCTTAAATCAGTAGTGAGCAATGTCATTGTATCACAAAGGCTTAAGGTATATTGTAAGAAGAGAAAAAGCAAAGCCTTCTTGGGATTTGTTTCTCAATTCAGGATGGAAGCATAAGACTGAAGCTTTAAATTTATAAAGCAAATAAAGTGCATTTGTTGTGTAAAGATGGGGCCTCAATGTGTCCTCCCATTTCTCTTTCCTTTTGACAGAGTCAATGAATGCTTTTACAGCAACAGTATTTTCAGAAGTCAACACTGCTAAGAAGCACTACAGAGGTAACTGAAATACTATAATTATGCATTAGCAGAAATAAATTGCACTTATATAATTTTAAATTATATAATGAACAGAGGATCATAACTGCATGAAGTGCAATGTTCATCCTGCTGTTGATAATTGCAATTTTTAGTTACTGAACCTGTAACAAAGCAAATTGTTTTCTGTTTTGGAAAAGTGTTTTCTCTAAAACCTCTGCTGTCAAATGAATCTGCCTCTCAGGTTTCACTGTGACCTGAGGAGGGAAAGTCATAACCAATAATTATTTTCTGAAAAGAAAAGTTAATATTTGTGTGTAGTCAAAATAAACAGTGAGGAGGAAATCCAAATTTAAAAAGAATCCTTTCCCCAGGCTAGTCTATGGTAAAAATTCAGGACCCTGGACATGTAAACCAAATTGAGATCTTGCTTGAGCATGCTTCTTTACCTTTAATTTATAAAGTAGAGCATCAGAATAACAGGAATCTACAGAGCCACTGTAAGACCATATTAAAAGCAACTTGCACACTGAATATTCCCCCAGATCTCCTCTAGCATATTTTTCAGAACGGTAGCTGTGTGTTAAACAACAGACTACTGTGTGGAAGAATCTGCTGTACCTAAATGTTGCAAATAAAGTACATACTTGACTATGTTGACTTCATGTATAAGACAAGGGCAGGTTTTGGGACCAAAATTATGGATTTTGATATGACCTGTGGATAAATTGAAGATAAAACTTAGGGATATGTAACAGACCATGTAAAGCAAAGGAAAATAAGGCCAAAGAACCTGCAACGTTCAGGCAGGCATAACTATCTGTACTCATCCTAAAGGCTGAATGGATGAGAAGGAATGGATGAGAAGGGAACTACAGTAAATCATGGTCGTGTGATGTGTTGGATAGCTGACCAGGCAGAGACAGGGCTAAGAAAATACTGACATGTCAACAAGGAGGATAAAGCAAAGCAAAGAAAATTGCAACCACATTAAAAGTGATTATTGTCTTTAACTTTAATGTGATAACTTTGCCTGATTTTAACCCAGAAAAGCTGAGACACATACACAAATATAATCGTCCCTCTGGATTTGTGGGGGTTAGGGGCAGAGAACCCTCGTGAATCTTTAAAAAATCATGAATAATGGAGGGGGATTAGTGTCCACATGTGTGTATCCCTTCCGAAGCCTCTAGTAAGGTGATTGAGGTACTGAAAGGGCAGGGGAGCACATGCTGGCTGTTTCCTCCTTCAGTCTCAATGTTTGGAAGAGGTCTGGGGCATGTTGGCCACTTCTTCCTTCAATCCAAAGGTTTGGGAGAAGTCCAGGGACCTCTCTCAAACCTTGGGAGTGAAGGAAGGAGGGCATGCTGGCTGCTTTCTCCTTCAGTCCCAAGGTTTCAGGGAGCTCAATTATTCCCGAGTCCCTATCCGTATGTGTGCACCCTCCTGGTGGTTTCTTCCACCCTTGGTTTTTCCTTCACTCACAGGGCAAAAGCCTGGGAGGGATGGAGAGGAAGGAGTGCACACACACAGCTAGGCACTTGCGAAAAATCGAATCCATGAATCCCAAAGCCATGAATCCAAAGGGATGACTGTATCTTATTCAAAGCTGGATTTTAAAAGGGCCAAAAGTGGCATCATGGTGGAGAGAGTAAGAGGGGGTGTCATTCCGTGCTTTCCCATTTATAATTATTAAAGCAGTCTAGAAATCCCAGGTGACTTCAAAGGCATGTATTGAAATTAGTAGACTCCAGCTAGCTTGGATGGAAACAATCATTCTTCAGTGGCAGGCATCCTCGGCTGCCTAAGATCAGGCTGCCCCATCTGTCTCAGGTGTTTGGGTGTTTATGACAAATGGAAAACTTTCCATTCTGTTGAATTACTGGCAAATCAAGGTGCATATGGTTATGCATCTGTTTTGAATCAAACAGTAATGTGAAGCAAATCTGTATATCTTGGTAGTATAATTAGATATTTCCTAATATGGTTCTGTTGCCTTATTTATTCTGCTTGATGAACTATGGGTTACATTTATGAAGAATAGGAAGAGGGGAAATCATGGCCAACAGAATAACAGGTTGAACTAGTTGATAGATTTACCATAACGAAGCAATACTGTCTAGTAATTCAGTCATGAACCCTTCAGATTTTGTATTATTTTTCATCACTCTCTCAATTAAATGGTAGTTGATACAATGCAGTATTTTTGATATATCATATAAAGTAAAATAACAATGAGCCTCTATGCCTCTAATAGAATGTGGAATCAAAAACATTTATCTGACACAACTAACTGTATAATGTGTGAAAAAGAAATTGGTCATTTTTCAGGTAATCACTTGATCTATCATCTCCCCCCCCCCCCATACCTCAGTGCAAAATGCTGGTAGGATTGCTTATCTCGCCTTCATTCTGGGAGGGAAAATGATCTCTTCCCACAGCGTTTAGTGCTCTGCACGAAAATTCTCTGTTGAAATTTTGCTCAGGATAAATCCCCAACTTATGATGCAAAGAAAATTGCTAAAAATTACTCATTGCATCCTTTGAAAATGAAATTAGCAAAGAATTACATCCCTACCCCTTGACTTTCATTTAATATGGATATTGCTATCTGACAATTTTGTTCAGAAAAATCTTTACTAGTTGCAGAGATAGTTGAATGTATCTATTTGGTGGCAGCAAATTGTATTCATATTTACATATTTATTTTGTTTATATCCTGTTTTTCAGCCACAAGACAGTTCCTCGGTAGTTTTCAGTAATTAAAAATCATCCTACAGAGAGATTATGAAATATAGAAATAAGGTCAGAAAGATAACAGTACAGTTGGCCCTCCTTATCCACAGATTTTTTTTATCCACAGATTTGAGCATACACGGCTTGAAAATATTCCACATAAATATAATTTCCAAAAGCAAACCTTGATTTTCCATTTTATATATGGGACACCATTTTGTTGTGCCATTATATTTAATGGGACTTGAAAATACAAGGACTTTGCTATCCACAGAGGGTCCTGGAACCAAACTCCAGCAGATAACAAGGGCCCACTGTAAATGAGGACATTGTGAGGGTCCTAAGTGAGAGTAACTGTTGTTCTCTAGAAAGAGAGAGAGAGAGAGTAACAAAGGGTAACTAAGTGCAACAAAGTGAAACCATAACAAGTGAAAGTACCAACTGAACAAGTGAAACATAGTTAAACTGTTTTTCAAATAAAGTTTTATTGCTAATTACTTACAAGATTGTCTGGATCTGAAATAAGTAACCGCACTACTAGGTACCATCTTAAAGTGAATTCTAAAAAGTGAAAATAAGCAGTTTTGTGGTTCTCGTCACATAATTTGGTGGCAGCAGTGGGATGACAAAACCCATGGGGCTGCCACAATAGGAAAATAGTTGGGTGAGTGGGACTCATTGTGACACCTCCCCCCCCACACACACAGATACCAAAAAAAGGGGGGGACTCAAGTCCTATTCTCCCTAATGACAGTGCAATGTGCATGCATCTGTTAGTGCAGATGCATGCACCTGCAGCCATTTGGGACAACAAGGCTTGCCGTCTGCAGATGCTCACATCCGCAGATGGCAAGCCAATGGATATGGGGGTCCAACAGTACTGATGTTGGAGCAAGTTTGTTTACTGCAGCTCCACAGAACAGGACCCAGAGAAATGGATTCAAACAACAGAAAAGAGATTCCATCTTAACATTAAGAAGAACTTCCTGACACTAAGAGCTTCTTGACAGTGGAATACACTGCCTAGGAGTATAGTGGAGTCTCTTAAAGGTTTTTAAAGAGAGGCTGGATGGCCATCTGTCAGGGGTGCTTTGATTATGTATTTCTTCATGGGAGGGGGTTGGACTTGATGGCCCTTGAGTTCTTTTCCAGATGTATGATTCTATTATTTTAAGACCACGAATTTAATGCCCATATAAAAGTGTGTTTTTAAGAAATTGCAGTAATTTTGCTGCTATTGCTGCAACAGACTAGCAGTTAAACCCTGGAAAAATATTCTTCTGTCCTGCCCCTGTTCTTGAGCCTGCATTGCAGAATACTTGTACCAGTGCTACATCTTTTCTTTCTAATCTGTTGTCAGAAACTGTCTTGTTCAAGAAGCCCCCATGGTACTGGATTGCAAAAGCGATTTGAGTTAGTGACATTGTAAATCAACTGCTTGTTGAAAATTACTACACAAGTGTTGGGCTAGTCAGAACTGATTGTACTATATTTAGAAATAAAATATTAATGCAACTCCCCCCTTCCCCCCCATATTTAACTAAGATGAATGTGAAAGTTTGTTTTTTTCTCCTTTGCATACAATCTTCTCTTGTGGTTTCTGTTTTCATCTGACTGGAGAATTTCCATGTTCTGTTTGATAAACTGCTGATTTGAATTAGAACAGAATCTCCCAATTTAAGGCCTTCCAGCTGTATAAGACTACAATTGTCATAATCTCCAGTCAATATTTTACACATCAACAACTGGCTGGGAGTTGCTGGACTGGAGTGATTGGATGAGAGGCTGGCAGACAAGAGGCTCATTCCCCCTTACTATTTAAACCAATTTCTGATTTGCCTTCACTCCACATTGGTAATTGATTCCAAAAGGTCCATCTGTTCCCACTATGAAAGTGGATCTTTTCATTATCCCCTTGTAATTGCTTCTTTTTTGGCACAGTTGTCGTCCCCATTAGTTTGTGCCAATTCAAAATGCATGCCAATCATCTGTGTGTCATCAGTGACATAAGTGGCAGCTTGGGCAGCTCAGCTTGGGAACCTTTTTTTTTTTTAAAAAAAAATTAATTAATTAATTAATTAATAGAAGATGGGATTCAGTGGTTTTGCAACAACTTGCAATCAGTGAGGCAAGTAGTTACAGTTAATAGAAGATGGGATTCAGTGGTTTTGCAACTACTTGCAATCAGTGAGGCAAGTAGTTACAAAACCAATAAATACAATGTTTATACAATAGAGGTGACATAAGGCTGAGGTGGATGTCCCTGTAGTGTGAGCACATGGAGTACTATGTGCTCTGTTTTCTCTATTTGGCCAGAGTCACAGAGGTATAGTCTGTCTGAGAAGGGGATTTTCTTATATCAGCCTTCAAAAACAGCTGAAGGGAGGGTATGGCATCATGCTAAAGCAAAGAATCTTTGGTATTTAGGCACTTCAAGTTTTGGTAAATATGCCATAGGTGATACCAAGTATCTGTTGGACTCACTAATAAAAGTTGAGGATCGCTGTTGAGCTCCTCTGTGCATTATTGGCAGCATAATCCCTATGCACTTTCCTATTTCTGGTGGCTTAAAAGATTACCCCAAGATATTTGAAGCAGGAGACCTGTTCAATCTTGTGACCATCTATCATCCAGTTTTGGTTCTTGGGCCTTTTAGCAAATGACATTATTGTAGGTGGCTTTTTGGGGGGGGGGGGGTAGTTAAGTTCTAGGTGATCCTCTTTGTAACACTGTGTTAGTGTTGATAGTACTTTTATAGACCATAGATGTTTTGAAATTATGACTGCATCATCAGCATAAAGCAGAGCAAAGATATGCCTTCTGTCTAGATTTGGAGGATACAAATTTGTGTTGTTGAGATGTCCCACCATGTCATTTATGTCAAAGTTGAACATGAGTGGGGGTAGAATGCAACCTTGCTTGACACCTTTCTCGGTGGTAATGGTGTTGGTGAGATGACCCTGTGGATTGCATCTTACTTTGAGTGAGGTCCCTTCATGCAGCATATGAATTAGGTATAGTAGACACTGGTCAATCGAGGAAGCCTCCAGTTTTTCCCATGGTTTGGTTTGAGATACAGAGTCAAAAGCTGCTTGAAAGTCTATAAAGGCAACATAGAGAGAGACTGTGTTGAATTTGGCATACTTTTCAATGAGGTGTTGAAGTACAAGGCACAGGTCTATGGTGGATCAGCCTTCCCTAAAGCCAGCTTGGTCTTCTGCAAGTATGTTTTCTTGTTCCAACCAGTCCATGAGTTTCCATTGTAGGTGTCTTGTGTAGAGCTTGCTAATTATATTGAGAAGATTGGTTGGTCTGTAGTTGCCAGGATCATTCTTCTTTCCTTTTTAAAATATAAGGACGATGACAGCAATCCCTCAGATTTCAGCAGACATTCATGTCATACATATACTTTATACACTATGAACAATACAAAGGAGATATTCTTTTTGTTATATTGTCAGCTCAAATGCTTATTTTATAGAAATGTGATTTCTAAAGGGTAAAGACTCCCTTTAGAATGTAATTGCAACAAAATGGTAATACAATCCATAGGTGGCCATGAAAGTCTTACGGAAGTGAACTGAATTTATCACTGTCTCATTTCATTATTGTCAGCTGTGTGGTCTCTACATTGATTTAGTATTCTCGTTTAGTCTTTAAACTAGAGTACTGATTGCTTTTCTAGTAAAAGATCTTGCTGGAAAGTTATAATTATTTTGGTGACCTCAGTGGAACATGACAATGTCATTTCCTGCTTCCTCTTCAGTTGATTAACTTTGTGAATTTTATTCCATTTGTGTGTGTGTGTGTGTGTGTGTGTGTGTGTCATTGTGCAAATAGACACACTGCAGGAATATACAGCAAGCTTCATAGCTCAGATTGTGAGCTACAAAAGATAAAGTACCTGAGCTCCCAAACTTGAGGAAGAGCTGAAATACAATGGCAGAGGAAAGCTTAGAAAAATACCTTTTCTATGCCACAATTCCCCAGAAGCTCCAGTCAGCATGAGCCCTGGCCATGTTGGCGGGGAGATTCTGGGAGATGTAATAACAATAAAAAGTACTTTTCTAAGCTCTATGGTAGAAAGCATGGTTGCCTTCCAGGAGGCCCCACACTCAATCTTTGTCATCTGTAAGGCTGGGAATATATTTGTCTTGAAATACTGCTGCCATTAATGCAGAGCAGACAATACCAAGGCCTGCCAATGATGCTTTGCTGGCTGAGGTAAATGAAAAGCTGTCACCCCCTATCATGCACAGAAACTGATCATACTGGCAGGTTAATCTTACATGGCACCAGTGCTGGGGGATATTGTGCCAGGGTCAGGAACCTAACTTATCTGATAGGCAATATCTCCCAATATGGCCCATCCCTAAGAACCAGAGGAGAGGCCCTCTACTCAGTCCAATCACCTTCACAGATACAGCTGGTGGGAACAGAAGAAATTGCCTTCTCATTGTCTACCCTTACATTTTGGAATTCCCTCCCTAGCGGGACTGGAATTGTCTCCTCCTTGCATTTAATGGCTTACCAGAGGGTATGAATCATCCCTATAAGCTGGTGAGTATGGGGTGGTACAGACTGCCCAAAAAGGGCAGTCTGGCGCCACCTCTTTTGGCGCTGTAACTGTGCTGCAGCAGCTAGATGCTGGGGTGCAGTTGCGCACCTAAAAAGGAGCAGGGAAGTCGTGCTCCTTTTTAGTGCGCAGTTGCGACATGATAAAGCGAAAGGATGCAATTTGGTGCCTTTGCACCACTGCAACTGCGCAGCTCCGTGCGGAAGCTGCACAGTTGTGGTGGTGCCATTACGTACACCGCCTAAATAGCATTATGTAATGGTGCTGGTGACATTATGTACTAGGGTTCGGGAGCATGTATACGATGCATGCTCCTGAACCCTACTGGTGCCACAATGGTGCCTTGTCTGGCCTGTCTAGATCAGGCCTATGTCATAGGAGTTTATCACACTAGGGAGATCTCAAAAAAAAAGGGGGGGGATTTAAACTAGATTTAAATAATTAAAAAGAACACAGGAAGTTTATCAGAAGACGTCACTGTTAAAGTGAAATAATGCAAAGTTAAACTGAATGTAAAGCAGAGAAAAATGGCAGCTTTTTACTTTTAGAACTTCCCAAAAGTAAAAAGCTGCCTTTTTTCTCTGCTTTACATTCAGTTTAACTTCCTCTTATTTCACTTGAGGATCATTTCATGTGATTTTCTTTGGGATCTACCTAGTATGATAAACCCCATAGCACAAATGTTAATTTTATCCACATCTGCCTCTAAATCGAAGCACTGGAAATTAGCAAATTACAAATGTAGACATAAGGAAACTTAGCAGAGCTTCAGGTGAGGAATAAAAGTATATTACATTTATATCAGAACAGCCAGGTTACCTCACTGGCATTTCAATCAAAACTTGAAAATCATGGATATGCAAAACTGTGACACTGGAAAGCTTTTCCAGCCCCTACATGCCACACATTTGAATAGGCTGGATATGTTTCATATTTATGAATGCTTCATTTCCAGCCACAGTGGTTAGGGGATTCATATAGCTCAGAATATTTTGAAAGCCTATCAAATGCAGTGAGATGTTTGCTACTGTTAAAGCTATATCTCCCTCTCCTCCTTCCCTTATTTGTTTGAACTAAAGGAGGTATTGCAGAACTGCAGTTCCAAGCATTCCTCCCCAATGGCTATCTTGCTAGAACTGCTGGGAATTGTATTCAGCATCAGCACAAGATAATTTGCTGCCTTAAAAAAAGAAAAAGATAATTCTCTGTATCTTATGCATACACCAAGAATGTTGTATTGACTAATGTGAAGTAATTTTCAGTAACTTGCAGAAGTAACTTTCTTTAAAAGTTTTCAAAAGAAATGCAAATGTATTTTGGATTGTGCAAATCTATCAAATCTATCATCTGGAGTATGTCTGCCCGCTTACATTTGAAAAGAGTTAATCCTCTCAGTTCTGTGCAAGAAGTCTTAGTTGCACTTCTCATTAACAAAGATTTGCACACTCATCCCATTTGCATCATGTGTACACTGAGATCACTAGACCAGGCCACTAATCTCTTTGGTGGCACACAGGGCTTTGGATGACAGTAGGTGTGTTGAATCACATTGAGATTAATTGGCGAGTGAAACCAGATTCAGGCATGAAGTAATGGTTGAGAAGAGTGAGAGGATGAACTCTGCTGACATTATGATTTAGAGTCCTGGAAAACCATGTCTTTAAACTTTGTAGGGAAACAAATTTATAGGGAAGGCTAGTAAACCTGTTGGAATAACTATTTCTTGTTAGGTAACTGTTCCAGAAAGAGGAGGAAATCAACTTGTTTAATCATCTCAGCCAAAAAGTATTGCTAAATGCAAATGGTGGTTCACCCGCAAGCTAGGATATTGACTAAAGCAAGCAAATCTCTGCTGTTTGCATAACTGTGCTGATAATTAAGCTGTGGCTGAGTCTTAAAACGAAATGGATGAGAAAAACATTCAGACCACCATGTGATTTTGTGCATGTATGGTAATTAATGTTGCCTAATCAAAAAGAATTGCCTAAAACCCTTTATCCCATTTGAATAGAGACAAATAATTCCACTAAGTGCTAGCTTATAATAGGGCTTTGCTCCTTCTGTTAGTAATGTCTCTATTTGTATATATGCTAGCCATCTACATACTGCTTTCCTACTGTCTTTGCAGGATTCAGCTGCACGCTCATGCTGTACCTCATGCTGCTTGAGAAGAGCTACTTTTGCTGGCCTTCACTGGAGAGAGGTCAAGTGGCTTGGCTGCACTTGGACATTGACTGTTGCAGAAGAGTTAGGGGTATTAAGTCCTCCCTTGCCCTTGCTCCTTATCTTGGTTGTAGAAGATCAAGGTGTGAATATCTAGGGACAGAGCAGAAGGTGTTCATTGCTGCCTTTGGGCTTGTTGTTAGTGGTTTGGATTGCAGGACTGGGTGGCAGTTGGACACATTTGGCTTCTTTTCTCATCCTGTGATCTGGGAGGGCAGGGCCAGGATAACAGATGAGTTGGTCAGAGTCTTTGGTGCGAGATCACAGGTTGTTTGCTCTGGTGCTGTCTCTACAGCGGGAACATATATATTTCCTTGGCCAATCCCTGTTTGACACATTTTGCAATACTATGTCCAGCTCAAGGATAGGGACCTGATTCCATAGTCCATTAGGGCTTGGTAATGCTTGCCTTTGCTTGAAGGATGCTAGGATAAGACAGGGAAGTTTTGTTTTCTCTATACACATTGTCCCTAGGTAAACTCTTTTGGTTTCGTCCTATCATCAGCTGTATCTTTCCACCCCTGTCCTTTTACCAGGGCTTGAACAACAGGTTTTATCTTGTCTAACTGCTATGCGGATGCGGCATTAGCGCTTGAAGTTCAACATGTCTAAGATAGAGCTTCTTGTCTTCTCACCTAAGCCCACCCTTCAATACTCCTTCTCAGTCTCTGTTGATGGAACTTCTATTCAACCGATTCAGCAAGCCTGTAGTCTTGGTTTCATTTTTTATTCTTCTCTATTCCCCAGATCCAGGCCACTGCCAAGGCCTGTAGATTCTTTATTTACAACATTGCTAAAATCCATTCATTCCTCTCAGCCTCTACTGCGAAGACGCTGGTGCATGCCCTAGTGGTATCACAACTAGATTACTGTAACCTTCTTCTGACAGAGCTTCCTCTCTCTCACCTCCATCCTTTAATCTCTGTCCAGAAGTCAGCTGTGCATATTATCACATCCGCTCGCTGCTTTGAACATGTTTCTCCTCTTTTATCCTCCCTTCATTTTTCCCTTCCTCATCAAGTACAAGCTTTTGTTGTTGACTTTCAAAGCCCTCCATGGACTGGCCCTTCCTTATTTATCTGAACTTTTCTCTTCTTACATTCCTACTCGCACCCTCCATTCTGGTAGTCAAGGTCTCCTGTCCCAGACTAGGACTTCCACTGCCCCATCCTGTATTCGTCCCTTCTTACTTGCTGTCCCTCACTCCTGGAGCCTTCTTCCCCCACACGTGCGCCTCATCCCTTCTCTAACCACTTTCAAAACTGAGTTAAAGACTATATTGTTTAGGGAAGCATTCCCAGGTGTTTGCCCTTCTCTGCCCCAGGATGTGACACCCTAATTATGTGTTAAGAAGCCAAATAACGGTTAATAATATTAATAACAACAACAACTTCAGAGTTCACAAGGCACTAGAAGATGGTCTTGGGAGCAGGGCAGAGTGTCTGAAAGGTGTGAACTATTATCCCTTGAGGTTCTTAGCATGTTAGGAGGCATTTGGTTGGTCATTTGTGTCTTGCTTGACCACATATTGTTGACCATTTGTGCCAGTTGACTGCCTTTTTGGGGGCATTGTAAGTTAGTGAGCTGGTTGTTTTGTCTAGAGGAGTAGTGGTTCCCAAACTTTGGTCCTCTGAGTGTTTTGGACCGGCCTCTCCTTGGTCTTTATGGAGGCAATGGACATTGCTCATGGCCATTGTTCTCCAGCCTTTTTGGATTCTCTGCTTCTGCTAGCCTTGGCTTCTGTTGGGAGCTGGTTCCTGCCATTCTCTGCAGATGACCAGGTGGAAAGAAGGAAGGGAGGGAGGGAAAGGCCATTTCCCCTGAGACAGGAATGGAAGGAGGGGAGCTGCCTGGGCAGAGTGGATGTCAGCAGTGCCCCAGTCTCCTAGATTGGAAGCCCTCCTCTTTCATGGGAATGGCTTTCATGGAGGGGAAGGGAGGGAGGGGAAAGGGGAGGAAGGGGAGGAAGGAGGGGCAGGAAGGAGAAGAAGAGAATAAAAGAGGGGAAGGAGAAGAAGGGAGGAAGGTGGGGAAGGAGAAGAAGGGAGGAAGGAAAGCAGGAAGGAATAGAAGAAAAAGGGAGGGAGGGAGGGAGGGAGGGAAGAGATAAAGAGAGAGGGAAAGAAAAAGGCAAGGAAGGAAGGAAAGAGGGAAGGAAGAAAGGAAAGAGGGAAGAAGAAAGGGAGAAAGGCAGAGGGGAAAAAGAAAGAAAGAAGGAAAGAAAGAAAGAAAAAGAAGAAAAAAGGAAGGGGGAAGGAAGGAAAAGGAGGGAGGAAAGGGAAGGGAACAACAGGGAAGGAAGGGAGGGAGGGAGGAGGAAAGAAAGGAGGAGGAAGAAAGGAAGGAGAGAGAGAAGAAAGAAAGAGAAAAGGAAGGAAGAAGGGACAACGGAAAGAAAAAAGAGGGAGGGAGAGAGGAAAGAAAGGAGGGAGGGAGGGAGGGAGGGAAGGAATTTGGGAGGGAGCTAGGGAGGGAGAGAGGGAGGAAGAAAAAAAGACAGGAGGAGGGAAGGAAGGAACAAAAGAAAGGAAGGAAGGTGGAAGGAAGGAGGGAAAGAAAGAAAAATCAAAGGAAGGAAGGAAGGGAAGAAGGAAAGAAACTGAGAAGGAAGGAAGGAGAAAGAAAGAAAGAAAGAAAGAAAGAAGTGTTAGTGTTTGTAGCGCAGTCCGTGATGGGGTACCACGGTTATGTTTGGTGCCAGGATCACCTTTGCAACTGTAGTGTAGGGAGCAGCTTGTGAGTTGGAGAAGTACCTCTCCTCTTCCAGAATAACTGAAGAGACACTGTAGACTTTTATTCTTAGAAGTTACATTAGGTACAGAGCTATCTTCAAACATCTACACAGTCCACCATCCATCAACAGAAGCAGCCATACTGTCAACTGACTCCAACGCAATCCTCAGCCAACTGCCAAACCCAACTGTCAAGACCAACTGTCAATGGAATGTTCAAATTCCCCCAGTCAGCCCCTGATTGGCCGATGTTCCTGGCTGGTCTTTGGCCATTATACATTGTACATTTTCCTTGGCCCAGAAGCCTCAGCCAATCATCGGCCACATGCAAATTTCCTTTCTGCTCAGTATTCTGCTCTCCCAGAAGCCTCAGCCAATCACTGCCCACATGCAAATTTCCTTTCTACTCAGGATTCCATTCTCCCAGAAGCCTCAGCCAATCACCAGCCACATGCAAATTTCCTTTGTACCTCAGGATTCTACAGTCAATCTGAATAGATTTCCAGAGCCCCACAAAGGCCCCTCCCACCTCTTTGCCCCTCAGCCAATCACTGACCACATGCAAATTTCCTTCCTACCTCATAATGGCCTTCCTGTCATCTTGGCCAATGCTCTGGGATTCTGAGAGCTGAAGTCCAAAACATCTGGAGGGCCACAAGTTGGGCACCCCTGCTTTGTCCCAACAAGAAGGAAAGGGAAAGAAAGGGAAGAAAGAGGGAGGGAGGGAAGGGAGGAAGGAGGGGAAAGAGAGGAAAGAGGAGGGAGGGGAAGAAAGAGGAGAGGAAGTGGGTGCTTAGTGGAGCCCGGCCAACTGACCAGCAGTGGCAGGAAGGTCATGATGAGCGTGGGCTGCTAGAAGATGTAGTTGTCTCTTCCTCCCTCCCTCTGCCTTCCTTGGCTCTTGCTTCGTTTTCCCCATTGGTTCAGAGCTATGTCCCATCACTGGAACCTGGGACAAGCAGCTCAACCTGGAGCCGACATTTTGACCCTGGGTGAAACTGGCGGGATTGGCCCGCCCCAAATGGGGAAATGTCCACACCCAACATCCGAGTGGCAACGTGGAAAGGTGTGGTGGCATCTTTCTCTTCGGCCAGAGGCAGCAGAGAGTCTTAAGTCAATTCTTGTGAGGATTTCTCAAACCTCGATAGGAGTAATGCTGCTTGCAGGCTGGGGATGGGAGTCCTTTGGGGCACAGCCATGGGACTGGTGGAAAGGACAGTCTTTTGGTCCTGCAGGGGGATGAAGAGATGCTTTTGATTCATCTATCTTCCCTTTTGAAGGGAAAGCCATCATAGAGAGAGAGAGACAGAGGGAAGGTGGACTCACCACGATGGAAGGCAGGGGGCTAAAGCATGTAGATCATCTGGTATGCCAAGTTTAGCTTCTGGAGCAGGATTCCCAAGATATCATTTAGTTCCCTGCAAAAAAAGAGAGGGCGAGATATATTTATCTAATGAATATATAAATATATCATTTATATTTATATACATATAATTCTTATTTTATTTTATTTATATTTTATTTATATATCTAATCTCTATATATTTATATATCTTATATATAAATATATTTATATATCTAATATGTCTAATATTTTATTTTATTTATATATATCTTTTATTTATATATATCTAATTGGGGGCATACTTATCAAATTTGCAGATGACACCAAATTAGGAGGAGTAGCCAATACTCCAGAAGACAGGATTGAAATTCAGAATGACCTGAATAGACTAGAAAGCTGGGCCAACGCTAACAAAATGAAATTCAATGCGGAGAAATGTAAGGTTCTGCACCTAGGGAGGAAAAATGAAATGCACAGATATAGGATGGGGGACATCTGGCTGAATGAAACTATGTGTGAAAGGGATCTAGGAGTCCAAGTAGACCATAAGTTGAACATGAGTCAGCAGTGTGATGCAGCAGCTAAAAAGGCCAATGCTATTTTAGGTTGCATCAATAGAAGTATAGTGTCTAGATCAAAGGAAGTAATAGTGCCTCTCTATTCTGCTTTGGTGAGGCCCCACCTGGAATACTGTGTCCAGTTCTGGGCACCACAATTCAAAAAGGATGTGGAAAAACTGAAGCGGGTCCAAAGGAGGGCAACTAAGATGGTGAAGGGTCTGGAAACCATGCCCTATGAGGAACGACTTAGAGAGCTGGGGATGTTTAGCCTGGAGAAGAGAAGGTTAAGAGGTGATATGATAGCCCTGTTCAAATATTTGAAGGGATGTCATATTGAGGAGGGAGCAGGCTTGTTTTCTGCTGCTCCAGAGACCAGAACGCGGAGCAATGGATGCAAGCTGCAGGAAAAGAGATTCCACCTCAACATTAGGAGGAACTTCCTGACAGTAAGGGCTGTTCGACGGTGGAACACACTCCCTCGGAGTGTGGTAGAGTCTCCATCCTTGGAGGTCTTTAAGCAGAGGCTGGATAGCCATCTGTCGGGGATGCTTTGACTGGGAGTTCCTGCATGGCAGGGGGTTGGACTGGATGGCCCTTGTGGTCTCTTCCAACTCTATGATTCTATGATTCTATGATTCTATGATTCTAATATAGATATTGATTTTATTTATATATCTTATCTATCTATCTATTAGAATATAGACAGATAGAATATTTATTTTATTTATATATCTTGTATATCTATATACTTATATATCTATTATACATACATACATACATACATGTTTATTTTATTTTATTTAAATATATAATCTATATCTATATCTAATATCCAGATGAGACCGAATGATGAGTTGCTTTTTTCTCATGGTTATTTCATGGCTGCTATTCCACAGACACAAAACCGTGCTGTATATTATCCTACTAGCCAACTTGCTCAGCTTAGACCCAGTCCTCACTGGACTCAGGGTGCCAGACCATCACCTTTCCAGAACATGCCAAGTGCCATCTGTCCTGCATCTCCCAGACCCCCATTCAGTACCATGAGGCCAGCGTCATCACAGGTTCCAGAAGTAATGTCAACACAATGTGTTGCTAACACATCAACTCAAGTCATGGGTCCATGTTCAGCTGCTGCTATTGCTGCAGCTACTCCAGCTGTGCACACTGTTCCACAATACAAGTACGCTGCAGGTGTTTGCAATCCTCAGCAACATCTCAACACCCAGCCTCAGGTTGCCATGCAGCAGCCTGCTGTCCATGTGCAAGGTCAAGAACCTTTGACTGCTTCCATGTTGGCTTTTGTGTCTCCACAAGAACAAAAGCAAATGCTGGGAGAATGCCTGTTCCCTCTTATTCAAGCCATGCACCCCACTCTGGTGGGTAAAATTACTGGTATGCTGTTAGATATAGATAACTCTGAACTCCTCCATATGCTTGAGTCACATGTACAAACCACTTTCCCTAGTTGCTGAGCCTTATTTCGTTTCATCCAGTTGCTCTAATAAAGACAAGGGTAATAATTATGGAGGGGCCTTGTTAGTAAATAGGCCTAGAGTAACAAATACAACCTGGTTATCCTAAATGGCAGCACTGATGGAGAACTTACTCACTTAACATCTAAAGGAGCTTCCACAAATGATTTTTTTGGCTTCTCTCTCACAATATTTTTGAGTCAATAGTTGAATTTAGGGTTCCTCTGCATTTTGGAAAACATACACACACAAAATTAATTTAAGGGCAGACTGCTATATATGAGCGACAATGTGGGAGTCATTCTTCCATAGGATCTTTACATTCTTTCATAGGTAACCATGGGGCTTTCTAGATTGGCAAAAAGAAGTGTGTTCATGGCTGCATGAAACTCTAGCCTTTAGATGAGAAAAAGGGAAAGTGTGCCATGAAAACGCTTTTTTTGCGTTTTAGGGGAGAAGAAGCTGGTTTTCCCAGCTTCTTTTTTAAAAACTGCAGAACAGCACAGCTCCATCTAAAGGCTGTGGTGCAGCTGCTAAGCATGAAGGAAAAGGCAACTTCATGTCACACTTTCCTGCCAATCTAGAAAGCCCACATGATAATTTGAATCGCAACGTACTAGAATGACAGTTATAGAATCATAGATACAGAAATTAATGTATATACTCATGTATAAGTCTGGAAATTTTAATCAAAAAATTGGTCCCAAAATTCTAGGTCGACATCCACAGGTCAATTTAAATACTATACTTTAATGCTTATTAAAAATGGAGCCATACCCTGATGAAAGGCAAGAGTGCAATCTGTCCTGGAAGCCCTGACCTCCCTCTACTCTCTCTTCCATCCAGCCTTTAGTGTGAGCCAAAACAGTTATGCCTGCCATAATTTTGTAGGCTTTCTGGCATTGTTTTCCTTTGCTTCATCATTTAGGTCCTTTGTTGCATGAACCTACGTTTTACCCTCAACTTATCCAAGGGCATGTCAAAATCCATAATTTTGCCCCCCAAACCTCGATTTATATATGAGATACTTATAGTCGAGCATATACAGTTAAAGCCAAGTAAGGCTGCAGGACATGTTAATATACGGTCTCTAATGTATTTTAATATTGGTTTTAATGATTGCATAGTATATTATTATTATTATTATTATTATTATTATTATTATTAATGTTGGTATTGTTTGTTGTGGGAGAGGGAGGGAGATGATGGAGAGATTTATTTTGTATTGTATTGTATTGTATTAGCAGGGTTGTAAGCTGCCTAGATCCAGATGGAATGGTGGGGTAAAAATAACAACAACAACAACAACACCTCCATTATATTGCCTCAGAGTTTTTAAAGAGAAATAAAAGGTGAGCACCAATATTGGCACACCTGTTTACCTGGATTGACCGAACAGCTGTCTTCACCAAATATAGTGATCCCCATTGTATAAAAAAGGCAATCAATCCAGCAAATTACAAGTCGATTAGTCTATTGATCGTAGTTACCAAGTCATATGCCAGTCATTTGAACTTTTAAGTTACAGGCCTGGCTAGAGGAAGGAAACATATTGCTAGAGGAACAAGCAGACCTGGTTAGGGTTAAGGCTAGGGGTAGGAGTAGGGTTAGCATTGGATCAGGTGCTCATCTTAAAACATTTGGCTGTATACCAAATGCAGTTCATATACAGGTGAACTATATGAAGTTTTCATTGACTTTAAATCAGCTTTTCATTTTGACAGGTAAGAGACCTATTCTGGAGAAAACTGCAGGAGCTATATATAATTTAATCTATAATCTGTGTTTTAACTTTTTATTTTATTTAGAGGTTCTAGTATATTTGTAAGTTTGATTTTATTGATTAATATTAAGATATATATTTTTAGATATTTCGGTCAAAGGCTGTAAATAAAATTGATTGATTAACTGATAGAAAGAAAGAAAGAAGGAAAGAATGAGGAAAGGAAGGAAGGCAAGGAAGGACAAAAAGAAAAAGGAAAGGAAGGAAGGAAAACAAGGAAGGAAGGAATGAAGGGAGGGAGGGAGGGAGGGAGGGAGGGAGGGAATGGGGACTTACCCCAGACTCTGTTCCTTTTGATTGGGGCGCCTGCCCCTTGAGCTTGGCATGGTCAATGAAGGGCCTGAATGGGTGCCAAGCCTGCCAAAACCACATCTGACCATGGTCAAGAGGCAGGCCTGTAGCTAGGCCTTTAGGGGCCCTGGGGAAGAAAGTATATTGGGGGCCCCCTTTGGCTGAGGGTCCCAGGACAGTGCTGCAGTTGCCCCAGCCTAGCTGTCTGGAGGGACAGCAGTTAGCAACCAACAACTGAAAGGCCTCTGTTGGCTTCCAGAATGACTTCACAATTCCAGAGCGGAGATGGAATGTTTACAAATCAAAACAAACCTATGCTTCTCTTGGGCAGAAGGTTGCCATGTGATTTCCTGGGCCTTGCTCCTCTGCTTTCAAAGGCTTGCACATGCTCCAGAATGGCAGATCACACTTCCAGAGGTTTCAGAGCAGGAACGGTTTCCCCTCTAAATATAATAATGGGGGATCCCATAATAAGCCTCCTTGATGCCTCAACACCCTTTAATTTATGCATTAAATTAATATTCTGTGAGGATTTGGGGAGGGGGGCCACTGCTGTAGGATTTGTACCTTCTCCATTTTGAGAAGGTACAAATCCTAGTTTTGAGACTGTGATCCCATAATAATACGCCTCATTGAAGGCCCCAAAACTCTTCAGTTCATACATTCCCAAAGGAAGACAGAAACACCCCAGGACTTTGCTCTATTAGACTGGTACTGTGTTATTAGACTTGGTTTCTTGCTGCTGCAAAGCCCTTGTATTTGTTTCTTTTTCAAACTGGTCTCTAGTGATGTAAAGAATATTCTCCAAAATTCGAAAAACTGAAGAAATATCTGTTATTCGAAGATTTCGTAAGCTTTTTAAAGAGAAGAAATTATCAGCATTTCTCGATCAATGAGAAGAATTTTGATTTTTAATAATTTCCAAATGAAGTGAAGGGACGGGACTTCTCAGCTCACTATTCTTCAGCCAGGATTTGAGTATTTTGCGTTAGCAAAGCTACCTTTCATACTGAGTTTTACCAGAGGCTATTTCCTTTGTTAGGGTGATATATCTCCCCCCTCTTTGCCCACAACTTTGCTTTTAAAAAACAAATGAGAACAAAAGGAGAGGTGGTGGATACTTTCAGACCATTAAAATTCTCACAGAAGAGAAGAAAGGGGTGGGGGGAATTGCCAAGGGTCACCTCATCCAACTCACACTCTCTCACTCATGGTTATTCTGAACTCTCCTTGTCCTTGCCAAAAATTTAAAAATAAAAATAAAAATTCACTATGGGTTTCCTTTAGCATCACTCATGGATATGAATTGTCCTTGCCAAACAGGTTTAAAGAATATTCCTCTCCTTGAAAAAATATGAGGGCACACACAGAAATATACTTTGAATCCCCAACCAGAAATGGTAGAGTTGGGAGGATTCTCAAAGACCATCCAGTCCAACCTCCTTCTGTTATGAAGGCATATATAGGATCCTAGAGGACATGTAGTCTGACCCCTGTTCAACATCAGCAAATGCCACTCAGCCTGCATCCACACTGGAGAAATAATCCGTTTTGGCACTGCTTTAACTCTTTCTGGCTCAAGGCTATGGAATTCTGGGAGTTGGAGTTTGGTTGTGGGGCTCAGAGCTCAAGGCTTAACACTTTTTCTGGCTCAAGGCTATGGAATTCTGGGAGTTGGAGTTTGGTTGTGGGGCTCAGAGCTCAAGGCTTAACACTTTTTCTGGCTCAAGGCTATGGAATTCTGGGAGCTGGAGTTGGTTGTGGGGCCCAGAGCTCAAGGCTTAACACTTTTTCTGGCTCAAGGCTATGGAATTCTAGGAGCTGGAGTTGGTTGTGGGGCCCAGAGATCAAGGCTTCTTTTTCTGGCTCAAGGCTATGGAATTCTGGGAGTTGGATTTTGGTTGTGGGGCCCAGAGCTCAAGGCTTAACGTCCTCCATTTTACCAGGGCGACCAGATGTCATCCTATATCCAGGTGGACACATCCTACATTTCTGCCTACGAGGAATTTCAAAACGTCCTTGTGTGTTCAGAGAGTTTGCCTTTGGTGACTTGGGGGTGTTGTTGTTCCTGGGGGGCCGAGCTTCTGTGAGTCACACCTGCGAGTCACCAGGGGGTGGAACTAGCAGTCTCAGAGCCTTTCTAGAAAGTTCCAGCTGGGGGTAGAGCTTCTGTGATTCACTAGGGGATGGAGCTAGAAGTCTAGCTCTATATAATGCCTCCCAGAGCCTTTCTAAACCTTTCTAAAACATTTCCTGCTGGAGAGGAGGAGAGCAGTTCTGGGTGGCTATTTTTAAGTGGGTGAGAGTTGAATTTTTGAAAACTCTTGGGAGAGTGTGTTGTTGCTGGGGGCAGAGCTTCTGTGAGTCACACCTGTGAGGCATCAGGGGTGGAGCTAGCAGTTTCAGAGCCGTTCTAGAAAGTTTTAACTGGGGGTAGACCTTCTGTGAGTCATTAGGGGGTGGAGCTAGTAATTTAGCTCCATATAACCTCTCCCAGGGCCTTTCTAGACATTTCTAGACCAGTTCCTCCTGAAGAGGAAGAGAATTGTTCTGGGCGGCTATTTTTAAGTGGGTGAGAGTTCAATTTTTTAAAACTCTTGGGGGAGTGTGTTGTTGCTGGGGGCGGAGCTTCTGTGAGTCACACCTGCGAGTCACCAGGGGCTGGAGCTATCAGAACCTTTCTAGAAAGTTCCAGCTGGGGGTAGAGCTCAGTGTGTGCGAGTGCCTTCAAGAGGTTTTCTTGAGAGGTTTGTTCAGAGAGGGTTTGACTTTGCCATCCTCTGAGGCTGAGAGAGTGTGACTTGCCTGAGGTTTTTTAAAAAGGTTTGTTCAGATAGGGTTTGCCTTTGCCTTATTTTGAGACTGAGAGTGTGTGACCTGCCGAAAGATTTTCTCGGAAGATTTGTTCAGAGGGGATTTGCCTTCACCTTCTCTTAAGGCTGAGAGAGTGTGACAAGCCCGGTGGGTTTTTTATGCCCAAAGAAGGGATTGAACCTTGGTTCTCCTCCACACTGCCTCCTGCCACACTTCCTCAGATCAGTTGGCAGCATGAGCTGCTTCCTCAGATGCATTTAGTCTCAGAGGTGCTCCAAAATCTCTGTCCTTGAATTCTATTATTATTACTATTAACTGAAAGAAAGAAGTTGGCAGCATGAGCTCCTACCTCAGATGCATTTAGTCTCAGAGGTGCTCCAAAATCTCTGTCCTTGAATTCTATTATTATTACTATTAAATGAAAGAAAGAAGTTGGCAGCATGAGCTCCTACCTCAGATGCATTTAGTCTCAGAGGTGCTCCAAAATCTCTGTCCTTGAATTCTATTATTATTACTATTAAATGAAAGAAAGAAGTTGGCAGCATGAGCTCCTACCTCAGATGCATTTAGTCTCAGAGGTGCTCCAAAATCTCTGTCCTTGAATTCTATTATTATTACTATTAAATGAAAGAAAGAAGTTGGCAGCATGAGCTGCTTCCTCAAATGCATTTAGTCTCAGGGGTGCTCCAAAATTTCTATCCTTGAATTCTATTATTATTATTATTATTATTAACCGAAAGAAAGAAATTGGCAGCATGAGCTGCTTCCTCAGATGTATTTAGCCTCAGAGGTGCAAGAAGATCTCTATAATATGTTTATTTGTGTTCTTTCAACCCCTGCTAAGCCTCCTTTTGACATGGCAATTGAGTTTGGAATGCAAATTAAATTAGCACCAACACACGTAATTAGCGTAATTATTCGACTTTGCCTTTCATTGTGATTTGAGAAATCTGTCAAGAATACTTCTCTAGCTGCTGACAGGGAGAGACAAAATAACCTTTTGAAAGTGGGACTTTTGAAACGAATATTTTTTTAAAAAATTCTCATTAAGTTCTCAGTGGCCGAGAAAAAAAACAAAGGTTTGTCAAATCACTACTGGTCTCAGCCTTTATCAGCAGTCTGTTTGGCTGCTTTCCCAGACACAGATCTGTAATAATGTGAAACTGCCTATGCCTTTGCTCAAAAAGTAATTTCTGTTAGATGGGCATTTGAAATGAGAGCATACTCTAGTGATCTGATTAACTGAGTTGAACAGACCCCCCCCCCCCCATAAAGAGGGCCAGATTGGGGCCGCAGCAACCACATGCCGCAGCCCCTATCTGGCAGTTTGCTGCTCTAAAAAGAAACAGCCAAGTGCCACTCCTTTTTAGAAAGAAAAAAGCTGCCTTTGCCACTGCCACTGCGGCTTTTCAGCTTTTCTTTGGCACAGCACATCTAAACGCGATGCCAAAGAGACACTGTGACACCACCTGCCATGTGGTCGCGAAGCCCACAGTCCACTCTAATGCTGGCATTTCTTGCCGGTCTGTTTAGCCCCTTACTTTCCATCATTTCAATTTTCAAAAGTATTTCCATGTACTCTGCTATTGTGAACATGGTTTGCTTGTGGACCTCTAATTGGTATCTGTTTGGACACTGTGAGAAATAGGATACTGGATTAGATAGGCCTTTGGTCTGACATAGCAGGGTTTTTTCCCATGTGTTCTTCCTGATGTTTCTAAGTATCAGTCCAATCCTTTCAAATCTGAAAAACAATCAAAACCATCATTTTTGTGGATTTTTTAATTAGTGTGTTTATTATTTTCTCTTGTCTTTTTTCTTTGATGGAAAGAATATGGAACTGCTGCTATATGCAGATTCTTCAGCCTGGGCAGAACATTCTTCATGCAACTGCAAAAGAAGCTTGAAGAACACTTGTTCTATTTCAACAAGAAAAAGGAGCAAAAAAAAAAGGAAGGAGATTGGATGACACTCAGGAGAAAGTATTACTGGAGGGCAAAGTGTCAGGAAAGCAATCAGCAGATGAGCTGATAAAACACTGAATGAACAGAATCTTATATTGGGTGAACCTGTGAATTAATGATCAAATGAGGTTACAGAAAGATGGAATGGATTTGGAGAATGTTCCCTGCATTGTGTTATCATTGGCCCCTTATATAAAAGATGGTAGTACCTGTTCTAAAGCCAAAGCAGTAATAAAAGTTTATTGCATTACATGGAAAGGTTGTTTGTGGATGACTGTGCTTCCGAAATGTACCATCTTGTTACACTATATTTGTGTGTGTCACCCTCATTAAATAACATAAACACATTAGTGGTAGTAGTTACTAATATTAATTAGGGGTGAGAAGTCTATCAGAAAATATTTGAAAAATTGTTCAAAAACATGGTTTTCAAGCATGGAGAAAACATGAGAAGAAACCTGAACTGACATGAATTTTCATGATTCTGCACTTATTCTGTACATAATTTGCACATGGTGCAAAAAACAGCATTTCATCAGCAGGAAATAAAATAAAATAAAATGGACCTCTTGGCTTAATTGGAGGGGATTTGCAGTAATTGGCAAGACTTTTTTTAACGCCCAAATGTTTAACACTAGCACCCTCTGAAAGCCCCCCCCCCATAGGTTTTGTTAATAAAAGTGGAAATCTAGGCACAAATTTAATATGTTAAAGGGTTATAATTAAGATCTGATAGTAAAAATGTGGGGAGAGGAATAGCATGTCCTTAGAGACAACATGGTTCTTAAATGGTAGTGAAGAAAGGTGGCCCCGAGCCAATATTTAGTATCTATCTCTGATTGGTGGAGCACGATGTTATGGATGTACTCCCGCCCCCCCCCCCAATTCCTTCCATTTCTAAACATCTCTTGAATTGCAAAACTATCATGAAAATAATAGCATGTTGTGTTTCACAGAGACTTCTAAGGAGAGTGATTTAAAAATTTCTCCCACTATTAAAATCATTTAAATATTCTAGGCTCTATATTTTGTAAAATCCATTTAAGGATGTGATGTAATGGGGAAATTTTTAGAGAGGTGCCATTCATTTTTACAATCAGGTTGTATCTTGTAGATAATATGGATGATTTTAAAAATGTGCCTTATTCTTTTCAGACTAGATGTATTCAAATTAAGGATAGAGAGAACCTTCAACAAATTATGTGTGTGCTCCTGTGTTTCTGAATTAATATTTAGATAAAATTTAGTGTCAATTTCAGCTGCAGATTTTAATGGGTTAAAATAAATGACACATCAGCCCTTCCTCTTCTTTTTTTTTTTTTTTTTTTTTTTTTTGGCACATGCACTTTCCCAAACAGTGAAAGTCATGTTATTTTCATGGCACTTGATTTTCCTCATCTAAGTATGTGGTATGATTGCTTGTCGGAAAGTAAACATGCATTTAGTTCGCAAGCCTGGTTGCTGTGCTGCATAGGAAATCCTATTGTGGGGAAATGAGTTCCTCATAGGGAAAACCCATTCTATGTTGATAGTTCTTTGACATAGTGTTTCATCAAAAATACTATCTTGATATTTCAGCTACAGTGAATTGTTTCACTGTCCCTCCATGATGACATCAAGTGTCATTAAAAGAAGGATAGCATAGACAGCATTTTTGTGAGTAATGCTGAGGAATTTCAAGAAGACCCTCAATTTTTTTTCCTGTCATGTAAAAACATTCTTCTTCATCATCATCATCATCATCAAAGGACCACTGGTGGCACAGTGGTTAAATGCTGGTACTGCAGCAACTTATGCACAAGCCACAAGGTTGTGAGTTCAATCCCAGGGTTGTCCTCAGTCCAGGGTTGACTCAGCCTGGCATCCTTCCGAGGTCACTAAAATGAGTACCCAGCTTGTTGGGAGCAATTAGCTTATGCATTGTAAACTGCTTAGGAAGTGCTTAAGTGAACTGATAAGCAGTATAGAAATATACTTTTCTCACAGGAGCTTCACATATAACTTGAAACTTTGCTTTTTTTGTTAAATGTAAGAATAACTAGAGCCTCAGTGTTATAACCTAGAATAGGATTTTCTAAAGTTCTTTAAGGAAGCACCTGACACACTATAATGTGAACTGTAATTGATATATCATTCACAATGCAAAATACTGAATGAGTTTACAAAGAAATGCATATTTCTTTGCATAACTGCAGAGAAGTTATACAGTACATTGCCTTTAAATTGTTATAACCTTGACGGCTTCCTTTGGAACTTATTTTAAAACAAAAGTGTGCTGTCAGAAAGGCCAGCTATGACTGGATCTGCCAGTTTCTATAGAAACAGATAAGTCTGTTGTTACTGAAACCTCAAGATTGCACTGATTTGTGTGCACAGTGATCCCTAATATTAAAATTAATAAAACAAATAAAGATGCTTATGACACTTGAGTTGATCCAAAATGTGTTGAGTTGACAGATGGACTGGAAAAAAATAAGCATGAACATACTGCAACAGGATTGAGCCCTGTACAGACCGGCAAAAAGTGCCGGCCTGTGGGCAGAGTCAAGATGTAGCATTCATATGCTGGACGCTGTGACCTCACCCCATTGTGCCATGATGCTGTGCACCCTTCTAGCTGGCACACAACATCATGGCACAACTCTCGTACAGCACCCAAATGATGCAGAGCAGAAGGGGCATAATCATGCCACCCATCGCAGCTATGATGGCCCTTCCAGGGAGCGAAAAAATAGCCCCTTTTCAAGGTTTCTTTTTGCTCCCTGTGGAGGCCACGGCTTGTGGTTGCTGAAACCTCCACCCAGGGGAAAAATAGATGGCATCTTGTGACCCATATGTACAGCCCCAAAGTTTACTTTAATATTTTTCCTTTATGGATTTAATGTGGAATAAACTGGAAATGATAAAAAGAAAACAATAACCATGAACATTACTGTGTGAACCAATACTGATTGTTCTTGAAGAAAAACAAGACATGGTGCTGTAAAGCAGGGGATCCATTCATTTGGGTCTATATGGGTTTCTCAAAAGGGATGGTTTCTTTCTATACTATTGATTGGTTATTCAGAAATAGTTAAAATTCCCTCACCATTGCAAGTTGTGAATAAGCTGCATAAGAATTACATCAGAAGGCAGAATATCCAAGAGGATTTTCCTAATATTGTTACAACCTGGTGAACCTGTCACTGCCCTATTACCGGCGTGTGATTATTTTCAAGAGTGGTGAACCAGCATGTATTTTGAAAGTCTGAACTGGTTTGGTTTCAGGCCCAGCCTTGTCATTCAGCAGAATGACAAGAATACTACCTTAGGTATCAGATCCTGGCTATCATGGAAGGTAAACAAATTTTTAGGGTTTCATTTGTTTTACTGCCAGAGAGGGAGGTGTTACTGAAAAATTCTGGTGCATATGCCAAAGTAACATGACTGGCTTTAGTTACTTTGTATTTTGACTTGGCTGTCTAAGGCAGCAAAATATCTCCAGAAAGCCCTGCTTGGTTTTTGAACTGCCTTTCCATTCAGGAATGAGGAGGAGTACTCTACAAGTTCCTAGCTCAATCCCCTCATCCTTATGACATTCATAAGGATTCCCCAGCATGAGATTTTCAAGATGCAGAAGGTGGTAGAATAGATGAAGAGGTAAGGAAGCCTCTTTCCATGAGGTCTCTTCAGTACACAGAAGGGGAGATAGAATTTAAGAATTTAATTCAAAGTGTGCATCATGCATTTGGCAAACTTTTAAAACATAAAGCTTTGGGTTACAATCCTATACCTGTGTACCTGGGAATGAGTCCCACTGATTCTGACAGGGCTTACTTCTGGGTAGATATGTGCTGGATTGCTGTGTTTTTGTGTAGGTTAAGCACTTGTACAATTTCTCTGAAGTGTCTCATACAAAGGTACTTCCCAATGAAAGTAGCAAAATTTAGAGTCTTCAAGTCATAAGTCTTCAAAGGAGGTGAAAAATTAAGACTGACATGAAGTATATCAATATTGAGGAACTTTCTCATAAAAAAACCCATCAATAATGGCATGATAAACAACAAAGGGTGAATGAAACCATAATTTATAGTGCCTTGTAAGGGTTCCTCTGAAAATAGATGACAATCAAAAAGGTTCATATCAAAGCAGGCACCTCCAAATTTGCCTTAATGGGCTGTTCCAGACTGAAGGGTGACATGAAATGCAGGGAGCTTTCTTGCTGACATCTATTCTTTTATGTACATTGAACAAAATATCATAGGAGGGAAACAAAATAATATGGGAGTAGTACCTTGTAGTAGGTTGTCCGGAGTTTTGGGGTGCGGTGTCATCAATATGCAGATGATACTCAACTCTACTACTCCTTCCCACCTCAATCTAAAGAGGCTTTCCTGGTCTTAAACCAGTGTCTGTCTTCAGTAATGGACTGGATGTGGGCAAACAAGTTGAAACTTAATCCAGACAAGATAAAGATGCTCCTGGTCAGTCAGAAAGCAGATCATGGAATAGCGATCCAGCCTGTGTTAGATGGGGTCACACTCCCCCTGAAGACACAGGTTTGCAGTTTGAGAGTACTCATGGAATCAGCTTTGAACTTGGAGGCCCAGGTCTCTGCTGTGACCAGGAGTGCTTTCGCATATTTAAAACATGTGCACCAGGTGTGCCCATTCCGTGAGAAGCCAGATCTGGCCACGGTGGTACATGCCTTGGTTACATCCCATTTGGACTACTGTAATGGACTGTTCATGGGGCTGCCTATGAAGAGTGTTCGGAAAATTCAGCTGGTTCAAAGAGCTGCTGCCAGGCTGTTAACAGGGGTAGATAACAGAGGCCATACAACGCCCCTGTTGAAACAGCTTCATTGGCTGCCAGTTTGTTTTCGGATACAATTCAAGGTGCTAGTTGTCACCTATAAAGCTCTACATGGCTCAGGTCCACACTATTTGACAGACTATTTTTCCTGGTGTGAACCGGCCCGGACTCTGACATCCTCTACTCTCCGTCCCAACATCATCACAAACACGGTCGATGGGAATGCAAGAGACAGCCTTCTTGGTGGCTGCCCCTAGACTTTGGAACTCCCTGTCCAAGGAGATCAGAATGGCTCCCCCCTTGATGGCCTTCCGCCGGCTGGTTAAGACCTACCTGTTCACACAGGCATTTAAATAATTGTTATGAGGACAGGCTAGGATGTTGAACAATTTTTAATGTGCTAATTGTACTGTTTAATGTTGTGAAGCCACTCTGAGTCCCACTTCTGGGAAAAGAGCGGGATTCAAAATAAATAAATAAATAAATAAATAAATACCTTGGATGATCACTTGTGTCTTGGCACAAGCTATTTCCCAGGGGATCCCTTCTATTGTATTTCCTTCCATAGATCTCTTGGAGCCAGATGCCTCTAGACATTTACATGTAGTGGCACCTTTGTAGAGCAGCACAGGCCCATTTGGTCTGGCAGTGGTGGTGGCAGAGTAAGGAAGTGCCACATATTTGCAATGCTCAGTGTTCCACTGAATGTGAAAACCTCCACCCCTCCCATCATGGTAAAGCCATCTCTGTTACGGACATAAAAAGCAACTGTTATTAATGCAATTTAGGAATAAAGCACTTTGGTGAAACTCTGGAAATTACTGAAGTCAGGAATTCTGTGGCTACATTAATTTAACAAGATAAGATATTGCCTCTGTTCATTAACATGAAGGGGGGAAAGTAAAAGTGCATTAAGGGAAATACATAGGAATATTAGATACCAAGTAATGGGGAAAAGTTAATGGTGTGGGAGCAGTTTTAATATGTTCACTATCCCTTGGTCAGTACCCATATAGTTTTATAAAGTTAAGTTGATAGTGAAATAGACCATACATCATAATGCAGTAAGCACATAAGTGAAATGCAGTTCTGTTTTTGACACCACCTATGCAGTGATTCTAAATCTGCAAAAGCTAAAAAGTTTCTGTTGCCTTCTCTATATATGGAGTATGGACTTAGTGGCTGTGCAGACTGCCCCTGAAGGGGTGGCCTGCAGCAGCCTCCATCTTCCCCAGATTGGGGCCATGACATCTGCATGCCGCAGCTCCAATCTGGCCTTTCCAGGGTGCAAAAAGGAGCTGCAAAAAGTGGTTCCTTTTTGCACCCTGGAAAGGGTGCGATAGCTGCAGCACCGCGGTTTTAAGGCACTCTTTTCAGAAGCGCTGTGATGCCACACACCTTTTGGAGTGGCACGCAGCATCACACCATCATAGGGTGGAGTCGGGGCATGTGTCATATGGACATCACACCCCAACTCTGCCCCCAGGCCCTCTGCCCCATAGTTAAAGGTAACTCTGCCCCTTAGTTAAAGGTATGGAAAGGAAATGCAGGTACCTGCATCTTTTTTTTGAAAATGCTCATATCTTTTCACTTTATCACTTTCACTCATCCAATGGCACAATACTAGTCAAAACTGTGTAGAAATCTATAGCCGTATATTAGTACTCCTGTCAGGCACCAGTCTTTTGATTTTCTCGCTTTATAGTTCTGCCAGTTGTATCCTGTGGCACATTTGAAGTGACATAGAGATATTATAGCTTTACTGTTGCTATATTTCCCTTCCTAATAAGTGGACAACACCCACATAGATATACTGGGACTGGAACTGATTATTTAACATGGAAGAGAGAAAATATATAAGCATTAAGGTTCTATGTACAAGAGAAGAGGAGCAGACTGAATATACATTGTAAGTGTGAATACATTTAAATGTTTGTTAGCAAATGAATTACAAACTGTTGCTGTTAATGAACCAAATGTGAGGAAATACTGATATGCTGTGTAAAACAAATCATGAGTGTCTTCTGCATAATTACTGATGTAAATAGTTTTTGCTAAATATTCTGAACATAGCATCAAAACATTGAACTAAGGAGTAAAACAAATGGGCAGGAAAAAGTGGCTTGAAGCTGCCTTTTCTAAAGCTACATTGAAATCCCACCAACCACACCACCTGCTCTCAAGCTGGCTGGAGTGCGCATGTCATAACCACACAGTACGGCTTCAAGCTGTGCCGCTGAGTACTTTTAAAAACTGTCTCCCCCCCCCTCCACCATCCCTGCACACCTTCACAGGAGCAAACCACTGGTGACTGCCATCTCTACACACATTCGCATGTGCAGTGTTTCACTGGGACAGAGTGTTGGAGCAGAGGTGTGCCCATGCAGAAGCTAGCAAGGTACAATCATGCCCCCCTTCACCCCATGCTCCCTCCTTGACTGTCTGTTTTGTGTATGTTGTACTCATCTCCATGAGCGATGTCATGGTTTCTCTTTTATGCATGGCCATGCTCACTGCTTGGGTACGGCAGTTCTGTCCCTTTTAAATGTGCTCATGGAATAGGGTGTTTACATACACAATCAGATTTAGGGTTTGGAAAGAGCACCCCTTTAGAGCTACCCTGGTATCTGTGCATTTATATGTACATGAGAAGGTGCACACTTTCCAGGAAGAAGTGGAAAATCCATCTCCTTTTTAGTCCGGCTTTCCTTCCTGTAGCATGGCTTGGGTAGCTTTTCAGTCAGCTTCAAGGTGTGCATCGTCTAAATGCCCTGCCTTGAAGCCGGCTGGAAACCTGCTTATTTTGACCATCTGTTTCAGCCCTAATTTTCCGTTTGTACATGCTTTTTTAAAAAAAATGTTGAGACAATGGCAGAGGAAGACATCTGTGATGAGTAATGTAGACTAGAAATGAAGAAGAGTAAAACAGAGTAATAAGACTCACATGTGAATATGACAAGGCCAAGATGGTTCAAATATATAAGAAATCTAAATATGAAAACGGGAAGATATCATACTGTAATGAACTGTTAAATATAGAAAGATTGGATGTTAGGAATATTTAAAAAGTAAAGTACTGATATATTAATGGCATTAGCAAAAATAAGATAACATAGACTAATGGAATAAGGATATCTTATACTTTGATGGAAAGAACAGCTGGAATGAAAATGTTAACAGTGAATATTATGATTTATATATTATGGTTAGAGAATGTAACAATGTACTATTGGATGTATTAATCCAATTTTAAATTTAATAAAGATTATTTTAAAAAAAAGAAGAAGAAAGTCTCCCCCAACACACTCCAAAATTATTTTGGTTTGGTCCCTTTCCTGTACAGCATACTTGATTGTGTATACTGTGTAGCTTGGAAAGGTAACCTCCCATGACTCTTGGTGAAAACTACAAAATAGGACAGTTTAGTTGGCTCAGTAGGCAGCACAAAATGAGCTCTATGTGAAAAATACAAATCATAAAAAAGGGCTTGAAAGGTAAAAAGAATTGAATGATACTAGGTCACATTATAATATTGGTTGCAAAAGGAGAGGCAGTTCAGAGAAATACAAAATTAAGTAATGGAACAAGGGGAGATGGAGGATACTGTATTATAGTGAGTGGGTTCGTGAAATGAGAATATTAAATTTCTGGACTGTGGAAATATTACAGCTGTTAAAGATAAGAAGAACAAAGAAATGCACAAGGATACCAGATTTCATTAGTCACAAGGCAATGCCTAAAATGAAATGTATTCATGGTGGGGAATACATTAAAAATTGCATGTGTTATGCTGCATATGCTTTTGAAGCATTCTTGTCAATCAAAGTTACAAAAGGAGAATCTACTCAGAGGTTAAGATCGATATTCTCCATATTCTCAGACAGTACAGCATAGAAGGATATGTTTGGAGTGCACTTTCAGTGAGTAATCTAGCATGAATTGGACATGAAGAGTTGTGTGGGGATGCAGAGAACTGCAAGCAGCTGTTAGATTGCTAAATTTGTCTGTCACTTTTGAGGTCCACTTTGGATTGTGGTTATCACTCTGGAACACTTTCATCAAATAAATTACTAGTAATGTTAGCTTTACAAGAGGGTGGGCAACTGGTGGTCTTAAAGATGTTCTTAGACCCATCAGCACAGGTTCTGTAGCCAGTGATGAAGGATGAAAGGAGTATCAGTCCAGCATCTGGGGCAACAATTCACCCATCCCTTCTTGACATTATGGCCCAGTCTTGTTGATTCATGCCAGAGGAGAAGAGAATGCAAGCACTCTTTCTTTTGCAATACTTTCAAGGCAATGACACGGAAGTGCATGAGCATGTCTTCTTTGAGTGACATGGCACGAAGTTGGACAGAGATGTTCATACCTGGCTGAAAGGTTCCTGAAAGCTGCCTGAAACGACCTTAAAAGGTTCAGGCAGGAGGTGTGTCTGAACCTCCGGAGCGCTTTTCCCAATCGCTCTAATATCGTCATGGAAACAGAAGATGCCTCTTTGTGAGGCTGAATCATTTGAAAGGAGCTGATTCCCTCTAGACTCAAAGGAAGCATCACGAGGGAATCAGCCCCCTTCAAACGATTCAGCCTCGCAAAGAGGCATCTTCTGTTTCCCTGACGATATTAGAGTGATTGGAAGAAGAGCTCTGGAGGTTCAGACACTCCCCCCTGGCTGAACCTTTTAAGGTCATTTCAGACACCTTTCAGGAACCTTTCAGCCAAGTATGAAAATCTTCTAAATGGCCCCTAGTATCCCTTCCAGTTCTATGATTCTGTGAGTAATCCCCCACCCCTTTTTTGTAAGGTAAAAGTTATGCACACTAGACTCCATGGGACTAAACAGGGGTTGCACAGACCTCCCCTTTGAGCTGTGGATTGGCAGCAGGGCAGCCTCACCAGCTGCCCCAGAGGCCCTAATCCGCCACTTCTCCAGGCAACGGAGAAGTGGCAAACTGAAGCATGTGCAGCAGCCGCCCTGGGCACCTGCTGCACCCCACCATCCATGGCAGCCCTGAGGGGAGTAAGGGGCCGCTGCTGTGTAAGGCCACACCAAGGACAAGCGCCAAAAAAGGAGCTTTGTTCTGGCGCCGCTGAAAGGGCACCCTGTGCTGTATAAACATAATGCACACCATGACGTCATCATGGTGTGCGTGTATGGATGATGCACTAAAAAGATTGTGCCATCCATATGTGCTAGGGCTGGGGAGGGTGCAAATGCTGCACCCTCCCCAACCCTACACACATCCTGGTGACAGCCCTTTGGGGCCATCTGTACCAGGCCACAGACAGGCAAAAAGAGGTGCTTTCAGAGGCCCCAATCCGCCACTTCTTTGTGGCCTGAAGGGGGGTGAAGCAGCCGTCCTGGGCGCCCACTGCAGCCTGCCATCCATGGCGGTCCTGAAGGGAGAAAAGGGCCACCACCATGGCCCCTTTCCCCTCAGGATCATTGGCGCGGCTGTGTAAAGGACAAGCGCTGAAAAAGGAGCTTTGTTTTGGAGCTCCTTTTGGCACTGCTGAAAGAGCGCCCTAGGCGCCCTCCAGTGGCACCATGACATCAGGCATGTGCCACACTGTATAAATGTGATGTGTGCCATGACATCATCGTGTATGGAGAGTGTGCTAAAAAGATGGCTCCATCCATACGTGCTAGGGCTGGGGAAGATGCAAATGCTTCCAGATCTGGGCTTCCAGATCTGCAGGGAGGATGCAGTATCAGTCCACTCACAATGAACTGATAACAGCAGTACTATCCACACACTCCTCAAGAGACTCCTCTCCCTCTTTTTTCATGGCTTGTGTCTGCAACAGTACAGTACAATCATTGTACTGTACTGATGGTATTGTTGCATTAATGTGCACTTGTGCAATCAGTTTGCATGTCTGCAAAAGAAATAGCACTGAAGCAGCCATGGAAACTTGAAACTCAAAGTGCTGTGGTCGGGCATTGGAGGTTCAGAGCAGGAAAAGGTCAGTGGCTCATTTGCTGACCAACACTCCTTCCCCCCACTGATATACACACACAGTCTGCATGCTCCTGATTGTGAGCAAACCCTTTTTACTCCAGAGAATCAGCCTGGAGATAGATTGCACCTGGGTTTCACCCAGGTTGGTCCCATGTCTCATCTAAACAGGTCAGCACAGGAACAAGGTGGGAATGTTTCTTTTACTCTGTGAGGACATGACATTAGTGAACTGAAGAGAAGAATAACCCATTTCTCCACCATAAGGAGAGAATTATCAGTTACAAGGTAAATATGTAAATTGAATTTGTTATGAACAGAAGACTGCTCTACTCAAACACACATGCAGACACACCATCACCAGTAGGTCACATATATGCAAACTTCCATCCAGGGCCTAAGACATTTGCTTATCTGACGAACAAGATGACATACTGTAATTGTTTTGCATACAGAAACAAGTCACATTTGTGAATCTTCTACTACAATGAGGACAGAGGTTTGCTTAGGAGACTCAAGATAAGCCATGTGGCTTACACAGTTCTGACTTCCAACATAGAAGAAAGGCCAGGGAACTCAAGAAGGAAAGTTTAGGGATATTGCTGTAGCCTCCAGTATTTGCTTCCCCAGATTATTGCCTAATTTTTTATCATGGTAGAACCAGCCTTGCTTTTGTCATATGGCCTGTGAGCTGCATTACTGCTTCCCTTTAACTTCACAGCAGGGCTTTGGAGATATATTTTTAAAAACAAACAAGACTATAGCTCTCAGAAAACTCAGAAGACATGACAAGTGGCCATGCATCTGTCAGATTGTGGGAACTACATCTTAAAATAACATTTTCAAGTTCAGATCCATAGCGAGTGGGAAAACAAAAAAGATGGCTGTTTAAAGACTGTATCACCCAGTTTGAACTACCCTGATTGTGCCTGCAGTTTTCACAGTTGACACTACCTAATTTTAGTTAATTACTGTATTTCCCTATTCACATAAGCTCATTTGTGTCTTTTTTGTACAGACACTAATGAGCTTAGTGGTGCATGTATGTCTCCAGGCTTTTAAACTATGAACTAGATCATCATTTATTTGTATTTTCTTCAACCTTTTGATGGATTCCATTTATTCTGGAGTTTGTCATAGTCTCATCTCATCATTCCATACGTTCCTAAGTAAACATTTGCTATGATCTTCTAATTTGCTGTTCTGTTAGAAATGAAAGGACTGGCTGCTTAATTTTAAACTCTCATTAGAAGAATTCGAAAGCTGCAATTGGTGTTTTGTAGGATCACAGAGTTCTTGTTCTTAGCAGCATAACACCAAGAAATCCTGCAGGTAATGCTTTCCTGGCAGAGATAAATGAGAATACTTTACTTGATGGATTTCTGCCTGTTATGCTGCTTAGGAGCAGGAACCTTGCCAGGAAAAAAGTTGGCAGTAGTAGATAGCATTGAGTATTTGGCACAATAAGTGGTCTGTGTAATATCTGAGAATACAAAGAATCTGATTTCCCATAGGAATATAGGAAACTACCTTAGAATATACAGTACCTTGCTGAAGTAGCCTGATCCATATTATTTATTTATTTATTTATTTATTTATACTTTTCTGTCTTTTGTTACATTATAACTTGGACCTGAAACACATTTCACTGTCCTTTTGACCACTTGATGTATACAAGATGCTCAACATTATGAAGGAACTTGATTTTTGTTTGTTTGTTTAATTAAAACAATCTAATGTTTATTGATTATATGCAACCCTTTAAGTCAATATTTGGTAAAAGTATCTCTGGCAGCAGTTACAGCTATCAGTCATCTCGGGAAAGTTGCTATGAATTTTGCACATCCAGATCCTGTAATATTTTCTTCTTTTCCTGGCAAAATTGGATCCAGTCTATCAGATTGGATGAGTATTCCATCCAAACAGCCACTTTCTTACCACAGATTTTTAAACTGAATTCAGGTCTGTGTTTTGAATGAACTGTTTTAAGATATTTTGGTTCTTGCCTATTTTTTGATAATACAACCTTGATTGGTACTTTTGCACAACTTTATTGTGGACCCATTTTTGACAATTCCTTGATCTTTAAGATATGGTTTCTTTAAATATACTGAAGAAAAAGCAGTGGAGCCTTCTAGAAAGAAGTCTATTTAATCTGAGATCATGTGGTGTTGGAATTGCACACAGGTTGAATCCATTCAATGATTTAAGTGCCTTCTGGGTGTAGTGTGATGTGTGACAGCTAAAGGAGATGAATATCTAAAGGGGGGTGAGAAACTTCCTTTCTGGTCATGGATCTTAGGATCAAAGTGTATATATTTTACATAGCAGTCATTGTACTGACTCATATAAAAAGCTTCTAAATTTGAACCAATTCATGTTGTCTATTGAAAACAAAACAAAACAAGATTAGTCCACTTTTAAGCATGATAGTGGAGCACCTGCCAGCCTCCAACAAGATGTACTGTTGGGGAAAATACATATTTTTAATGCACTTGAACATTTCTCTTCTCCTCACATCTTACTTTATTTTCTGGGTCTAGCCTGATTTTTTAAATTGTGAATCACTTCTAATTTCCATAAATAAATAAGCACTTGAAAGAAGCATGGTAATTAAGCTTCTTATTTACAGGATTTGTGGTTCAGTGAGGATGCTAGATCAATCAGCACTGAAGCAATTATTTAATTTACAAGTATAAATGAGATCACATAATATTTATGTAATTAACACCTATAAACAAGGGGAGATAATTTCATGATAGAAAAAAAAATCCAAAACTCTGATTTTGATACTGATCAGTATCATATTTTGTTGCTGTAAAACACCGACATTACATGATCAAAACACTTTAAGAAAAAAGTGTCATGCTTGCTTGACACTGGACCTCTTCCTTTCTTTTAAGCCAAAGAAGCAATCAGCTGTTTAAGTGAAATTAATTATGCAACAGTGTGCTTATGAATGAACTCTATTTTGATAAAATCCCATGGTATTGATACCCAATAAGGGCATAAAAACATCAACAGAAACTCCTTTTCTGTTTCTGTTGATGACACTTCTATTGAAATGGTTCAGCAAGCCCACAGTCTTGGTTTCATTTTTTATTCCTCTCTGTCATTTATTCCCCAGATCCAGGCCACCACAAAGGCCTGTAGATTCTGTCTTTACAACATTGCCAAAATCTGTCCATTCCTTTCACCCTCTACTACCAAGACTCTGGTCCATGCCCTAGTGGTTATGCGACTGGATTACTGTAACCTTCTTTGACAGGGCTTCCTCTTTGTCACCTCTATCCTTTAATCTCTGTTCAGAACTCAGCTGCATGTATTATCACATCCTCGCACCGCTTTGACCATGTTTCTCCTCTTTTCTCCTCCCTTCACTGGCTCCCCTTCCACATCCAGTAAAAGCTTTTGTTGCTAACCTTCAAAGCCCTCCATGGACTGGCCCCTCCTTACTTATCTGAAACTTCTTCTTCCTTACATTCCTACTCATACCCTCTGTTCTGGTTGTCAAAGCCTCCTGTCCCAGCCAAGGATCTACACTGCCCCGTCCCGGATTCGTCCCTTCTCACTTGCTGCCCCTCACTCCTGGAACCTTCTTCCCCCACATGTGCACCTCATCACTTCTCTAACCAATTTCAAAACTGAGTTAAAGACTGTATTGTTTAGGGAAGCATTCCCAGGATTGTGCCCTTCTCTGCCCCAGGATGCCTCATTTTCGCTATGCATTAAGAAGCTGAGCCCTCCCTCCAGTCCATCTGCCTTGGTCCAGGCCCAGAGGCAGAGAAGAACTGCTGGACCTCATCCTCTTTCCCACCACCTTTCCCTTCTCCTTTTGTGTTGTGTCTTTTTAGATTGTAAGCCTGAGGGCAGGGGGCTGTCTCATTAAAAGATTGTATGTACAGTACTGTGTAAATTTGCAGTGCTATATAAATAAAGGTTAATCATCATCATCATCATCAACAACAACAAAAATAATAAACTGCCTCTCTCCAAGGCTCAAGAAAAAGTATAACATAGATCAAAACACTTGTGGGGATATCCAGCCTGGTATTTTTCTATAAAATTTCTTTTTCTGTTGTAACCAGTTTCTATATAATACTTTCTTAATATAGAGCTGTGGTGTACCCTCTCAGACACTCAGTCCACCCACAACCTATTCTCAACTGTGGCAGCCCTATGGGAATTTTAATCCCACTGCTGGCATCAAATTCTGTGAAGGTCTCCTGCCAGCCTTCACCTAAACACTGCTCTTTAAGATAGCACAGCACCTCTGTGTCACTGATATTTTGTAGCATGAATCAAATGGAGGCCAAGTTGCATTTTAAATACTAACAAAAAATTATTGTAAAATAACAAAATGAAACTCAACGTAAACTCAAAGTTGGTATATTTGTTTTATTACTTAGTTACAAACAGTTCTTTCAAAATATTAAGATCAATACAGCCATACTGACAATCTTGTCTCAGGTACATGGACCAAAATTCCCTTTTCAACAACCGGCTTGCTCTGAGCCTCTCCCTACTAGACTCCCCAAGCCTACATAGTCCCTATTTGGACTCTCAAGACCCTTTTGTGGTCATCAAACAGAACTAAACTTTTCCCTCAGGAACTCTAAGAGTACTCCCTCCCTTCAATGTAACTCCCCAAAAACTAAACCCTCCTTTCACTCTCTGCAAGGCCCTTTTATAGGCCTGCCCAGCCAGCTTCCCATTGGCTGGTCACATGCTGCTTTGTGATTGGCTGATAGATTGGCCTTTTCACTACAAGTGCTTTTTAAAATCTTTATGTACTCAGGCTTTCCTGTACCAGAGGTATGCATGCCAAGCATAATAGAGATTGAAACCTTTTAAATTTAAGATTTTTTCATTTTTCATTTTTATCCAATCAACTAACCAATTCAATGCACTTGCTCGGTAGTATAACTTCAGTTCACTTAGATCACAGCCACCATTTTCTTTTCTGTTAGTCAACGTTTTTCATTTAATCCTAGGTTTCTCTCCTGCTCAGAAAAATTTTTGTAGTTCTTTCTGCCATGTGAGGAAAGGCTTCTTATTTGCTAACATAGGTGATTTTTAACAATTATTTTTTTGGAATCTGATTTTTTAAAAAAGATCCTGTCTCTTCCCAATGAGCCTCAGCCCACTCATATAATCTCTTCAGCATGTTAATAGGACACAGGTGAATGCCACAGCCTGTTTCTACCAAAAGGCAGATGTTTGAGAAGCAGTGGTGTCATTCCCTCTTAGGGTGTCACCTAGTGCATTTTGTACCTCCACACCCCCTAGTAACATCACTGGCCAGATTGGTTACCAGTACATCTGGAGCTGCATCTACACTGCAGAATTAATGCAGATTGATATTCCTTTAATTGTCATGGCTCAGTGCTATGGAATTATGGGGTTTGTAGTTTTGTAAGATATTTAGCCTTCTCTATCATCAGAGAGCTCTGCTCCCACAATAAACAAGAAATTCCAATATCAGCAATAAATTATTGCCAGATATATTTTAGGGTTTAAGATTATTGTGATGGGATTTATAGTAGTTTCATATGTGATTTTAAAATGCAATGTGATCTAAGGGTTAATGGTTTTTCTAGAAGCCAGAGATCTTGATAGAGATTGAGCAGTGGAATGTGGAATGTGTGGGATGAATTTCTCTCTGAGGGTTTCTCTTGCCTAAAAAAAAAAGGGGGGGGGGTTGTAAGGGGAGATTTAAAAACTGGTTTAATGGTTGATCTATCTATCTATCTATCTATCTATCTATCTATCTATCATCTATGGTTAAGTTGTTATTTAGTTTCATATAAAAGATTAATAGAGTTTTATATAATATTATATTGAGGTTGATAGAGGTATAGATTATTAATATAGTAGGGTGAGATGCTTGCTGCAGGTGCAGTTTGTTTCAAGGTTGTTTTGACTAATGGTGCTGAGAAGAAGCTAGTTCCCAGGTCTTTTGCCAAATCCTGGAATTGTTGGACATTAAACCATTACATCTTGTCAGTGGACAAATGCAGGAAAATGCAGCCTATCATTTTGTTACACCAGTGCATGGGGAGAGGTTTTCATATGTGTTTATAAAAATGTTATTTTGTGCTTAAAACGTCAGACCTGACCCAAAAAAAAAAAAAAAAAAAAAAGTCACAGATCTTTTCTGTTATGGCTTTCTTCACTGTTAATAAAAGTTGTTCTTTTAACTGGAATGTCTAGAATCTGTTTTTTGTTTTGTTTTTTAATCTGGAGGAAGACCTGTGGTTTGGTTCCACCTGGGTTCCCATAGAATGGAGCAATGACAGTTAAAGTGGTGTCAAACTGCATTAATTCTGCAGTGTAGCAGCAGCCTAAGAGTGATCGTATTATACCAGTACTAAAATCATCCCGATGGATGCCAGTTAGTTTCTGGGCAAGGTATGAAGTGTTGATCACCATATTTAAAGCTCTACATGGTTTGGGGCTAAGTTACCTATGAAATTGCCTTCTGCCATATAACCTGCCCTCTGTTCTCAGGTCATCTGGGGGATGTTTACTTCAGTTAACCAGGACTGGGCAGGAAATGTTAGCCAGACTCCTTGAACCTGGATCTAACAAGTGCTAGCCCAGCAGACTGGATTTCTGGGTGAACTATGGACACACACATATGAGATTATCACACTATGGTCAATTCCAGAATCATCCCACAATTATCCAACTATTGGCATTGAATATCCCATTATTGGCAATGGGATAATTATGGGATGGTAAAGGGATAATTGTGGGATGGTTCTGGAATTGACAGAGCAAAGAAGAACACAACTTTTTAAAGGTTGGAACTCTATTGGGATAAGCTTCACTGAATACAGTGGCGCTTAAGAGTAAACACATACAGAATCAGCTGTGACAGTGCTATTTCTGTCAAAAGATTAGAAGGGATATAGTGTTATATTAATCAGCCTTCTGATTAATATTTTAGCCCTTAGTATATATTGCAAATAAAATTTTATGTCATTGTACTAGTAGAAATAGAGAGAGAGAGAGAGAAATTTTCAAATTGAATCCAGGATTCCCCCCACCCCCAACATTTTGAGCACACAACAATTGTACCTTGATTAATAACCACTCTCATGTAAGATACTGCTCAGAGGAATTGGAGGTATTAAAGATGCACCATTTTCCTAGCAATTAGGTATACATATTTAAATAAATGAATTATTGATACAGTTGAGGAAGCATGACTCCATTTTTCCTTCCTTGGTTGTAAATGCAGGGAAACCAAAGTAGTGTTTGCTAATGGAAGTTAAGTTTTATTAATATTATCCAACTGTCTTTATGTAAAACAAACCACTATTAGAACCCTTTCATACCTCATCGTTATATCATCATAGCAGTGGTTTAGTTCTGCTTTTGTCTCAGATTTATCACACAATGTTGTGGTCCTCCCGGTGCTGTTGTGCTGTTCCAGTTATTGGAAATTGATTTTTTTTTTTGGCATGCTGGAAATAATCCATTAATGATACTCTTTCCTGCTACAATTCAGTAAACCTTTTCTATTTTTTTTATATAAATGGTTTGCTGTTATAATGTATTTATTTATTTATTTATTTATTTATTTTAATTTATTTATATCCTGCCTTCCTCCTGGTATAAGGACTCAAGGCAGCTAACAGAATTTTAAGAAGTCCAAGTTAAAAAACAATATGAAGTATTTTTTGTTTTGTTTTTTTAAATCAAACAATAATAATGGCACAATTCTGACCTATTAACCATTAAAGTCACTATTCGGATGCAGTTAATGCAGGGGAATGTTTCCCAAAGATCTCTCCATTGCTTGCCAGCAATAGTACATACTGCAATGTTATCCTCACAGGGTTACTTTTTTAATAGTTATTTTTAATCACTTTAAGGTAATCGTATAATAGCACTATAATGTCATAATATAATAGAGTTGCCACAGCTTAGAAAGTGAATGAACCAGTTTTTGAACACCTGAAACAACTGATTAATGTGATAACCACTTTTTATTTTTACAGGCAAAAGTTCAAGATCTGGGCAGTGATGGGAGTGCTATAAAGAAGTTGTGCTGCAATAGTATTATTATAGTGTAATGTGTATAGGTGAAGTAGTTTTGAAGAGGACAGCTTGAAACAACTGGCCGGTGTGATAAACAATATCAAAAATGGCAGGGGATGATATGGTCCATTTCTCTTCCTGTGTCTCATCTCACAATAAGAGATTTGTGCTATGATGGGTGTCACGGCGAGTCCCCAAACTCGCCAAACTATTTTCTTATTGTGGGTTTTGTCATCCCACCACTGCCACCAAATTTGTCACAATCACTTTATTTTCTTCTACTAAGTTTCTTCAGTGATAGCACTCTAGGCCTTTTCATCCCCCCTGCTGCCATCAAATTATGCCATGGCCCTCTACTTGTATTCACTGTTCTATTTTACTTGTTATGACTGTCACTTTATTATTAAAATATGTTTTCAAGGGATAGTAGCGTGGTAAGTATTCAGGATCCAGACGAGTCTTTCTTGAACAATAAATACACTTTATTTAAACAACAGTTTGACAATGTTTCACTTGTTCACTTGGTACATTCACTTGTTACAGTTTTACTTTGTTGCATTCAGTTGCCACATTGTTACTTTACTGTCTCTTTCTCTAGAGAATATCAACTACTTTCACTTAAAACTCTCACAGTCTTAGGTTCCCTTATCAAACCTATTTCTATCCTAGGCAACTAGGAAAGCCAGATTCCACAGGATAACCATGCTCTCTCTCTGAGTTCTGGATTTGTACTGGTAGGAAGCTCCTCACTTTTGGACTCTACCCTTAACCGTTTCTTTCTCTCCCTGCAACCCTCACTAAACTGTCCCTCTCTGGACCTAACTCAGCTCTATCTGACTTCCAACTGTCACTAACAGAATTTTTCTCTTCTTACCAGCCAACATTTAATTGGCTGCCACCAACTGACTCCTGCTTAGTTGTTTCTAGCTTGGCATAATTCTGCCTGTTCTCCACAATGGGTATGCCATATTTACATCACGCTGTAATCGCTCTCTCTCTCTCTCTCTCTCTCTATATATATATATATACATATCAAGAGACAGAAAGAGAGAGAGAGAAATTGATGGCAAGCCAGTCAAAAAGCACAAGGTGAGGCAAATGACATGGGGATAACAGCATTCGTGCAGATGGAAAAAAAAAAAAATGTGCACATCATGCTATTGCAATGCAAATGTGGTAAAGCTTTGTAAACTATCAGCTATCATTGAGAGTATAGCGGCAGTAATTTTTGAATGGCATAGCATGCCAGAATGGTATTGTGTCTGCAGGGGGGGTCTGCTGTAGATAACTATGAAAAGAACATCAGATTGGAACCCTCTCTTTTGCTTTATGTGGACAACTTTCCTATGATCTGAGCCTTTCTTTCTCTATCATCTGAGTAGCTGAGCCAAAGCAAAACCTATTGCAGGCCCCTGATCCTACTGATGAAGAGACATTTCAAACAGGTGTAAATCTCAAGGCTCTCTTCAGTGATGTCTTACTTTAATGTAAGAACTGCTACATGTTTTCAAAATTAATACAAGGATAGTATTCAGTTTTATTGTGCATGGTTTCCCTCACGTGCATGACACTGTGAAAATAGTTGTACAAGTGGCTGTACAACCAGTTACTCAACTGGTTATGCCATCTCTCAGAGCACTACTTTACACCACCACTTACACACTAGGGAAATACAGCACAAATGTACTAGTGGTGTTTTAAACTTTTCTAGTATCACCTTAGATGGATGCTCAAGTTACTAAGTGCCCCTTTATCCCCCCCCCCCCCCATTTCTTCACACATAAATTGAATTCTGTTTCCACATCCTGTTACCTCCATTGGAAATTACATGAGACTATTTTGCTTAGTGACACTTAGGCTATCATCAAATACATAGATTAGCTCCAGATTGGGATCATTATGTGAAGGTTCTTATTTAGAAATTTGTCCCTCCCCAAGGGAGCTATATTGACATCACTGGAGGTTTATTTTCCTTTAAAATTTTTACACAGGGGATGGAAGGTTTCATCTGGCGTAAAGAGTTAAGTCTCTTACACACAAATGAAATGGTCCTTATCCAGAATGAGTCCACACACACTTCACTGAATGTGGAAAACATTGAACACATTCCATTTACACAGGGTGAATCTACACTGTAGAAATAGTGCATTTCGACACCACATTAAGTGCTGTAGCTCCATCCTATGGAATCTGGGGATTTGTAATTTTACAAGATCTTTAGTCTTTTCTGCCAAAGAATGCTGGTGTCTCCCCTAGAAATCACAAGATTCAATAGGATGGAGCTATGGCCATTAAAGTGATGTCATTTCTTTTCTTTTTTTAATTATATATGTATTATTAACACAAGCACATATACAACTGAAATACATTTTATATAGCTAAAACAACTATGTATAATTTATCAGTTTAAATAAGGAAAAGGTTGTGGATTTATTGAAACAATCTGATCAAGATTATAAAAAGCACAATTAGAATCCAAAAGTCGAGCCTCCATTTGAGCTAATGGGAGGTATATAATGAGCAGAGAGTACTTTTGACTCAAGTTGATAGATCATCAATCCAGTTCATAATTTACATAATTTTGAGAAAGCTGCATTTGCACCTTCTCCTCCCTGCACAAAGATAGGAGGTCCACAGTCTCCTCATGTTAAATTTAATTTCATTTAGAGTTTTTATATTGCTCTCTTCTCCCACAAAGCAGATTATTGCACTGCTCTTTAATAGTGGGGCAGAAGCAGGATTAGCATTCTAATTCCAGGATCCTACCACACAGCCTCGTGGCTGGGCAGTAGATATCCTCCAGTCAATCTGTCCTTCTCTCACAACTTTTAATGAATGGGGAAATCCCATTAATAGTTCTCATTCACAATGGAGGGAGGGTCTTTCATCTGTCTCGGGGCTAGGCATGTTTCCATGAGATGCCCTTCCTTCTCTCTGGAGTTTATCACACTAGGGAAATCCCACAGGAAAATGGGAGAACTAGCTTTGAATTTAAACAAAACTTGCAAATTTGGGTAGCTTATCACACTAGGGGATTGCCAAAGTGAAATAATGCAAATCTGAACTCAAAACAGAGAGAAATCGTAGCTTTTTATTTTTGGGTTGTTCCAAAAGTAAAAAGCTGATGGTTCTCTCCACTTTACCTGCGGTTTAACTTCACATTATTTCATGTTAACAGTGATGTCATGTGCTAAACTTCTGGCATTTCTGGGTTTTCTCTAATTTAAATCTCATTTAACTGCCATTTTCCCATGGGATTTCCCTAGTGTGATAAACTCTTCTCTGTGCTCTAGAGATTGGCCAGCACTCATTATTTAGGGTGATTGACAACAACAACAACACCCACATGGCCAAGAAGAAAGAGGAAATAGATGGGGGGGGAAAAGGAATTTACCACAGGTTGATTGGGGATACAGAGGTTCCAATTAGAGGGAGCTGACAAAAGGATTTAAGAACAGATACAATTAGCATACAGACAACCCCGTGCATACAAAGCTGCTTTCGAAAATGGCACTTCACCAAAAGAAAGCAGGAGCTTCTCCTCAACAGCAGGAAAAGGTCAGGTGAGCAGGAATGTGCCTCCCCTCCACACAAAAGCCCATCCTCTCTATGTAATACCTCTCTGTGCAAATGCATTCACACTATTGATAGTGTGCATCCTTCCAGACACACACAAAAATGAAAACAAATGTCATTTAAGGGGCCCATCATGTAGGTATAATGGGCCTCATTCGAAGGTTACTTAAGGAAAAAACCCATACCAGCTCCCCTCTATCCCAAAATAGGACCTGGCTCCCCATGCCAAATCTGCCCAAAGTGGTCACAATCAATATGAGTACCACTAAAGAAACAATCATCTACAGAGAAACTCAAAAACTGTGGGAGGGTAGGAATGTCACTGGAAAATAAACTGACTGGAAAATAACTGTCAGTTTGAGGGGGGGGGGGGGAGAGAAGCTTATCTTGACTGGGATTCAGGCTTTTTCTCTAGCTTGGTGGGAGAAAAACAAGCCAGAGTGCTAGTGCCTGCCAGGTTCAGACAATATGATAAAGAAGCCACAGAACAAAGCATCATGTTTTTTTTACTGGATCCCACCGTAATTGAAAGCAATTGGGCAGCATTATCAGTGCACATTATCAATGGTGAGAATGCATTGTGCCAACCTAGCACAATGCCAGTATTCAATAAGCCTGGCCTTTTGTAATGTATGGACACGGCCACTTATTCTTTGGTTTATGGTGGGGGAAGCCCCCCACCTCCACCATAAACTGTTACAGTTGGTCAGCAAATTGCTCATGGTGCTACAATTTTAATTTTTCCTCCCATTTTATCTGCAAAATACTAGGAGATGTAGTGGTCTGAAAAGAAATTACACTTAAGATTATATTGCAAATGGTTTTGAGCTCAAATGAATACCCATAATGAAAAAAGACAGGGTAACTTGCATATCTTTGCCATTTGAGATTAG